>JAJAGP010000453.1:0-149079 GCA_025084515.1 Ancistrus triradiatus | reverse complement strand
TTCTTAATAAACATCCATTGAAAAAAAATAAAGTTGCCATTTTTAAGGCGTTTTGGCACAAAGGATACCAAGCAATGTAGTGTTTCAGGTGTTTTGTCCCATTCGTCCTGCAAACGCATCTATGTGTGCTGCAGTACGGGGTCGTCATCGCATTTTTCGTTTCAAAATGCTCCACACATTCTCTATTGGGGCCAGCCCAGTACCCATACCCTCTCTTTTTGTACTCACACCTCTGTATTGTGTGCAGCATGTGGTTTTGCATCGTCTTGCTGAGAAATGCATCCCTGGAAAAGATATTGTCTTGAAGGCAGCGTATGTTGCTCTAAAATCTCAATCTCAAAACATTCTGCCACTTTAGACAGTTACTTAATGAATGTGGAATTGCATTTGAGTTGGTGGTTTCTTAAACGCTGAGGTTAGGTGTGTTTAGTCTATGAAGAAAGTTATTTACATAATATAAACCACTGTAGCACTGAAACAACTCGGTGTGCAGGCTCCTTTCATGTGAGTTCTCAAGGTTGCCATGGGTTTTAATGACTGAAATTACTTTTGCACGTCATTTCTTTCTCATGTAGCACACGACCACTTAGTTACACATTATTTCAGTGATAGAGAAACAGGTTGTATTCTTTTATTCATCTTTTGTTACACTTAGTTGGGTGCCATCTCCCATTCTGCTCTGTATATACCGCTGAGCCAAACACATTGAATAACTAACAGATAGAATAACTATTAACTTAACTTTCAAGATTGTCACGTGCATGTAAAGCATGGGTACCATTTACCTGGGGAAGTGATGGCACCAGGATGCCCTGTGGGGAAAAAGTGGGCCAGTGAAGGGAGTGTTGCCCTGGGAAATCCTGGATCAGGGTATCAGGGTATCTCCCTAAATATCAGGCCATTGTTTTTGCACATCAATCTATGTATATTAAAAGACATAGAGATCGTTAGGGTCAAATTTTAAAGTATTCCTCTGTGTATTTCTGTCTCAGGTGGACGTCCACTGTGGGTCATGCTGTGGAGCTGAGTGCCATAGTTGGAGCTGAAATGCGGTTGGTTTTGGGGTTGCGGCCCCTCCTGGCCCTGACCCTTACCCTTACTGTCCTATCATTGATCTCCAATGCTGCCACACCCTTTCCCCAGGATTTGGAGCCCATCAGCATCATCGGGAGTGAGTGTAAGTATCAAGCTTAATCATTTATGCGTAAGTTTATGTACTGAAAAGTGTATTAATGGGATTTAGCTCAATCAGTTTAAAAGGGGGATTAGGAATGTGGTAGAAGTTTGCAGACTTCTTTGTCAGGTTAATATATACTGTGGTGAAAGATGAAAGTAATGGTGTAGGATGATAAATGAAGTCCATGTTGTCTTTTTTAATAAGTGTTGCAGACAACGTGCTGTTTGTTCAGCATTAGTCAGATGAAGACAGAAATTACAGGGTTTGTACTTTAAATCAGGACACCAATTTAAGTAAGGTCCTAGAATACCATAGATTTTTACTGATTCCATAATACCTGCATTTCAAGCCTTCATTTTTCATTTAAACTAAAAGAAGCCAATTTGTGCTGACTGTCTTGATGTCTCTAATATTCAAATCATAGTCAGATTCTTGTAGTTATCTGATTGTCATGTAAACTGCATACTCCGATTTCCAAGATCGGATTAAAATGTAGAAATCAGGTTCAGAAATCTGATAAAGAGAGCTGGGTTTTAGCTCAGTTATCAGATTTCTTCGCACATATATCATACATATACATGTATTCTGATTTTGCACATGCACAGACACTTAACCGAATGAGAGAATAGAGCTGTCCAAGCAGTCATTAGTTGCCAGTTCCGCTTATTCTACGTGACTTTGGGCTTGTTTTCTATAAAGTTGCTTACACATATTGGTGACAGGTTTTTCAGGCTTGTTTTTAAAGTGTACAAGTGCTCCCCAATTTATGATGGATTTATTTTCCGATTAAACCCATCGTAAGTTGCTTGCATCATAAATTGAGGAGTTTCATAAATACTGTATATAGCATAGCCTACCTTAGACATGCTTAAACCACTTGCATTATCCTACAGTTGGGTACAATCATTAAAACAAGGCCTATTTCATAATAAAGTATTGAATATTGGCAGCTCTCTCATTTAAATGCAGCACCGGCGAAATGGTCAAACCCTTTTGGCTATGTCAGGCTTTTACTGTTCTTGTCAAAAGTAGCGAAGGTAAGATGAATGGGATGCCATGCCCTGCATGGTATAAAAGCATGCATAAAACCATATCCAATATTTAAAAGCTACCTATCCAACCAAACAATCAGCACTTGGCAGGTAGGACCGGTGGTCCTGCGCCAACATATAAATAACCAGCGTCTCATATCAGCTTAGCAATAACAAAATGAGGAAGGCCATACAAAGGCGCACTCAATTTAGTGAGATGGGATCAGTGCTTTTATCTGCCACTGCGCTTGTCGACGTCAATAATGTTTGATAGTTAAATGCATTCTGTGCTGTCAGATGGAATATAGGTTGAGCTGACGAGCTATAAATCCCAGGCAATTATATGAAAGTGTACTCAAGAATATTTGCCAAAATAAAAACAGCCCATGTACAGAGTACCAGAATTAGCAGTACGTGTGCTGTCAGTTTTAAGCAACGAAATGTGGGGAGCTTCCCTTGGTTGAAAGTACAGAGCCATTAGTACTGTATGAGGTGAAAGAAAGACTGGCCTTGGCGCTAATGGGTACAGAGTGACAGGGTCATTGGCAAACTTAGCTGGGGCTAATAGAGCTCTTCAAGAAGAGGCAGCAGACATGTAATGAGAGCCATTTATCAGCTATTTTCACGTGAGTGTGCACACGAATGCATGTGTCTGAGCATAGACAAGTGTGTGACAAGGGCTCAGAGGATGGCCATTACCTGTTTTAACTTTCTGGCTCTGTACAAGTGCTTAATGCATGTACAGTGGTATCTCGGTTCTCGTCATTAATTTGTTCCAGAAGGCTTGTCGAGAACGTAAAATGGCGAGTACCGAGCAAGTTTTTCCCATACGGAATAAAATTGCATTATTCTGTTCCAGACAACCAGAAAATCCATGCTGTATAAGGCATTATATGCATTAATGCATCATGAACTGATGAGTTTAATATAGTCTATACTATATCATAGCGGAGTCTATTACACATTAACACTTATATTATCCTACAGGTGGCCAAATCATTAACACAAAGCTTATTTTAATAAGAAAGTGTTGAAAAATCGCATGTAATTTAATGAGTAAGGGGTTGAAAGTGAACAGTAAAAATAGAACACAAGAATAGCCCTTGTTCAAGGAGCCAACATTGGCAGCTTTTTGTCAGAGGTGGGATTTGAAACCTGAACCTTCTGGTCCAGAGACCAGTATCTTAACTGCTAGGCTAATACAGTCTCATATAGGTAGACTACCACAATAGCTGACACCAGGGTACAGATTAATCTGGTGGTTCTGGAGCCCCACCGCTCTGCACATGTTTTCCTGCTCCAAAACACCTGATCTAATTATTAGCTCATTAACAAGCTCATTACTGAGTTAAAGTGGGTGTGTCTGATGGTTTGTGTCTGACGATTCTCAAGTCAATACAAATTCAGAGTGATTTCAAGTACAGTCCCACTTTTCAAACCCCTGACTTTTGAGGTCCATCTAGCTGACGTATCTGGCAGCACAGGGTGCAAGGCAGGACCCAGCCCTGACCAGGGTGCCTGTACATTGGAGTGTACAACCTCAAGTCAGACAAAGTTGGGGGCGGTATTGAAAATTCAAATAAAAACACAGTGTACCCCATCTTACTTTGCCAATGACCCTTGCGTTCTGTAACTCGTCTGGATCCATTAGCACCAAGGCCAGGCTTGATTTCAACTCACATAGTAGCGGTCAGAAAGGGATGCACAACAGCAACAGAACTCGGGTAAGCTCTGGAATTTAAACAATGCTAAGTTGATGTTGGGGCCCCCAAGTGTGGCCAAGGAATTATTCCCCCATACCATTACACCACCAGCAGCCTGAACCGATGATACAAGGCAGAATAGATCCATGCTTTTGTGTTGTTCACGCCAAATTCTGACCCGATCATTGAATGCAACAGCAGAAATCGAGACTCATCAGACCAGGCAACGTTTTTCCAATCTTCTATTGTCCAATTTTGGTGAGCCTATGTGAGTCGTTGCCTCAGTTGATTGTTCTTAGCTGACAGGAGTGCAAGGGGTATGGTTTGCAAGTTTTACCAAGTGGCAATGTGTGTTTGAACCATTGAATTACTAAAATATCAGAAATCTGCCTAGCCTTTAAATCACTGTTCGGGACATAAGGGACTCTCTGGCTCCCTTATGTCCTGTTTGTGTCTTCACAAAGTATTGTGTGGTTACGTCTTGATGCATGCTCAGTAATCCAGGTAAGAAAATCCCAGAAGTTGAATCTGTTCAGACTGAAGAAGTCACTTAGATGAGTGACGAAACGTTTCTCCGACAAAATCTATGTCCAGATGAACAGATTCAACTTCTGGGATATTGTGTGGTTAGTGTGTATGTATCCTTCCTGTTGAAATTCATCTTATAACGTCCTCTAGTTCAAGAAATCGGTGAATATGTGTGGTATAGATATATTTTTTTTCGTTTTGCCGTTTTACACTTTTCAGCGACTGACAGCAGTGCAAGGACACTGTTTTGTCTACTTTCTCTACAGTACAACATGTCATTTTGCCAGACTGCCTTTTTAAAGCCACATTGAACTCAGTAATGCTTTGGTTAAACATACATTGGAGAGGTTATTCTAATTACAGGCATGCATCAGATAACATCCTTTCACATATACGTCTGTGGTACAATTAAGTTATTATCTGTAGTATTAAGGTTATTAACCTACTTAACCCATGTATTACTTTGCCAGATGTCGTAGCTGAAATACAGTTGTAATGACAGACTTAACAATGCAGCCTTTGGTGAAGAAATTTTTATTAAACGTAATGAAGGGAGATGAGAACTATGGTGTTTCAGATGAATAATAAGGCATGCAGCTGCCTGGATAACAACAGCAGAGTAATCTGCAACTCATTGTCAACAGTGCTGTATGTGTACAGTATCTTGGCTAATTAGTCAATACCACTACACTACAGTATCCTATACAGCATTGCTATATACACTCACCGGCTACATTAATAGGTACACCTTGCTAGTACTGGGTTGGAGCCCCTTTTGCTTTGAAGTCATTGTCATGTATAAGAAACCTTTTTGAAATTATTTGAGCTTTGTAACATTGTGCGTTATCCTGCTGGAAGAAGCCATCAAAATGGTACACTGTGGTCAGAAAGGGATGGACATGGTCATCAACAATACTCAGGTAGGCTGTGGTGCTTAATAATATTGTTTAATGATATGATGATATCAAGGGTGCCACCAAGCCTTAACCGTTGATACAAGGTAGGATGGATTTGTGCTTTCATGTTGTTAATTCTGACCCTACCATAGGAATGTTGCAGCAGAAATCAAGACCCATCCGACCAGACAACAGTTTTCCAATCTTCTACCATCCAATTTGGTTGAGTCTGTGTGAATGGTAGCTACATTTTTGCATTCAGAGATGCTCTTCTGTGTACCTTGGTTGTAACGGGTGGTTATTTGAGTTACTGTTGCATTTTTATGAGCTCAAACCACTCTAACCATTCACCAACAACCATGCCACAGTAAAAGTCACCCAAATCATATTTCTTCCACACTACCTTTGGCCTGTCTACATGCCTAAATGCATTGAATTGCTGCCATATGATTGGCTGATTAGATATTTGCATTAACATGCAGTTGAACAGGTGTACCTAATAAAGTGTCCCAAAATTGTAATATGTAGTATATAACTACAGTGGTACCTCGGTTCTCGATGCATTTTGACTGGAAAAATTTGTCTCGGTACTTGGCACACTTGCTTAAACTTGTACGAGTTGAGCCGCGTGACTCGTTTCAGCTGAAATTCGATTCATGATTCGGTATACATTGATTCTGATTCACAACAGCACATGGTGCAGAGTCTCCGCTCAGTGTTTGTTGTTTTTTTCTTTATTTTTACATCTACAGTACTGTATTCTTAGTGCAAATAAGTCTCCATGGGTCCTAAAATGGTTACTGATTAAAGCCAACCATTAGGAACTGAGTCCTTCAGAACACAGGCTGCAGTTAGAGTTAGCAATGATGTTAGCACCCAGAGTTCTCCAATAGAGTAAGTGTTTTGCTTTTACTGTTCACTCTCAATCCATTACTCATGAAATTACATGAGATTTTTCAACACTTTATTATGAAATAAGCTTTGTGTTAATGATTTTGGCTAACTGTAGGTTACATTTACAGCATTTAGCAGACGCCCTTATCCAGAGCGACTTACAATTGATACAGTCTTACAATCCAAGCAATTATGGGTTAAGGGTCTTGCAGCTTGCAGCTTGGCAGAGGTGAGATTTGAACCCGGGACCTTCTGGTCCAGAGTCCAGTATCTTAACCGCTAGGCTACCACAGTCCTAAAATTGATGCAATCTTACAATCCAAGCAGTTATGGGTTAAGGGTCTTGCTCAAGGACCCAACAGTGGCAGCTTGGCAGAGGTGGGATTTGAACCATGGACCTTCTGGTTAATGTTATAAGCTCAGCTGGTTATAAGGTAGACTCTGATATGATACAGTATAGACCATATTAAACTCATCGGTTCATGATACATTTAACTTATGATTTATTTGTCAGAGCATATCCCCATCGTAAATCAGGGAGCACCTGTACAATACAACTGCATCAAGATACATGCACAGTTTCACAGAACATATCATGGAAGTGAAGTCTGAATAAGAACAGATCTTCATAAAGTAGAGTCAGTTGCAAATGGTGAAATCTGTAGAAACAGAACGCTAAGAGTTCCTTATTCAGAGTTAATTAGCCTCCTGCTAGCTACTGTCTTGTTTGCTGTGAGCCACAACAGTTACTATGGAATATATTGATATATTTGACTAGTATTACTAACTGGTAAACACATTATTATATTCATTTGAATTAGGTTATACTTATCTCTAGCTGTGAGCCATGAATGCTACACAGCTACATAGCCAGTTTGCTAACTTAGCTGTGTCCCAAAGCAAATATCGCATACTTCCCAGAATGCTAAAGACAGCCTTGGTAGTGCACTAATTTGACAAACTATTTAATATAATAGAGTGCAGTTTGAAGTGCAGCCAAAATATATGTTGTATTTCATTTTAATTTTTGTCTAAACAACGTATTACTCTACATATTTTTAAGTTTGAGTAGAGAGAGGCTGCTGATGCTGGTTATTTTCCCTTCTTTATTTTCCTTCTACTGTCTACAGTGAATACTTCCAGTCCCATAGTGCTCATGTCAAGTGATACAAGAGTTGATTTATAAATACAGCTCCACGTCTCCTGCACTGTGGGGAGTCTAGATAACCACAGTCTCGGTGTAACTACACCTAGTCCAGGGGGAAAAGTGGCTGAGTGATTTCTTTGGTGGTTTGGGCTATGTTTTTTCAATAGAAAAAAGTGAGAATAATGGCTGCACTGTGATAAGCATGCTGAGTTCTAATGATGTGTATTGTGCAAAACATAAGAGGTAAAACTTAATTTTGTTGCAGCTAAACTCATACCTACTGCTTTTCACACTGCCATTCTGCACAGTCTCTGAATCTGACTCATAACTGGCTTCAACTGAGTCGTTTGTGTCTGTGGAAATGTCTACAAGAAAATAACATGACTAATGAATGGGAGAACTTAATAGGCTCAACATCTGTTCACACATCCGTCTGTGGTCCAGTAAAGTTATTGTCCTTATTAAGGTTATTAACCTACTTATCCCATATTACCCTGCCATTAGCTGTTGTAGTACAGCAGTTGTGATGACGCACATAACAGTACAGCCTCTGGAGCAGAAAGCTTTATTAAACACATGGAGCATCATCGTGAGCAGACTGAATGCTAAGCAATGTTTGGCTGGCGCTGTGCTCCTTATAAGCACTGAGATGATGCACTGTTCTAAGAGCAACAAATAGATCTATAGCGAGTTAGTTTCTATTTGTGGCAGTAAGCTAACGCATCATGGGGTGAGGAAAAAGTGAAGAAGCAAGACGGCACTTAATAATCCGAGATTTCTGCAGTTATTTGGTTATTCAAGTGGTCATGTGTACAACATATAGAATCTGATCTAAAAATCAGATTAAGAAATACGATAAAGAGAGCTGGATTTTACCCCAGTAATCAGAGTACTCATAGTATGTATGCCAGTTACCTGATTATAATCGGCATTTTCAGTCTGCGCATGTCTGGGCACTTTTTCCATTGCCTTTGTTTTAGTTTTTTCCTCACTGGATCTGGCAACCCTGGAATTGAAGGCAGCCAAACGACTGTTGAACACTTTGTGGAGACAATTAATAATTTGATTATTACATATTAAAGTTTGTCTCATTTCTGTGAGTACATGTATACTCGTTGATCGGATTACTGACAAAATTTGATTTTCTGCAGTTATTGGATTATTAAGTTCATGTAAACACACTCAGTACGTTTCTACTTTCCAACCAGCCAATGATCTCACAGAAGGATGTGTCATAAACTTCAAAATGTATTAATTAAATATTGAAATTTTTCATTTCCTGAAACCGTTATTGCATTTCAGGGTCTCCACAAAATGTTCGGTAGCCATTTCACTGCGTCTAATTCCGAGATTGCCAGATCCAAAGGAAAAAAGCCACAAAAAAGCCAATAATTAATAAGTGGACCTGGTAACCGTGTCAGATTATGCTAGCGTGCATGCACAGACTGAGAAAACCGACTGAACTCTGACTAATGGAATACATGCACTGAGAAATCCAATTACTGAGATAAAATCTAGCTCTCTTTATTGGAAATCCAGAAATGAATCACAGTTTCCAAAAATAATGGAAATTTGTAGTTTGCCGTTTACATTGTGTGACTGTGGAGCCTAGCGGTTAAGGTAATGGACTATGGATCAGAAGTTCCAGGCAAGCAGCCACTGTTGGGTTTTTGAGCAAGACCCTTAACACACAATTGCTTGGATTGTAATGTATTGTGACAGTTGTAAGTCAGTCTGGATGAGGGTGTCTGCTAAATGCTGTAAATGTAAATTACCACTTGAATAATTGAATAACTGCAGAAATTTTATTGTGATCAGAAGTTGAAGTGCATGTACCCAAACTCGCATGCAGCTTTATAGTGAGATAAGATTTTACCCATCTAAATCAATCAATCAATATGTGTTGGTCAATGTCGATATGAAGTAAATCAATGTATGGGATACAGTGCAGTATGTTGTCTATTTAGTCAACACCGGTACTCTACAGTGTTCCATACAGCATTGCTAGGTAAGGTATGTAATATGGTGTTCGGACAATATCCAGATTGCATAACATGCAATTTCACAGACTCTATCTTGGTTGTTACCTCTATAAACGTTGTTTTTCTTGATATTTATGTAGATGCATACTATACTTGTCTAGGGAATGTCGTGTTTTGCCTCCCCTGCATGGTAAATTCATGGTGTTCCAGAAAAAGCCATTCTAACCCACCTTTCGTGGCACAACACGGCTGGATAAATGAAGTCATCACTTTGCGCTGACAGATTGGACGTGCACACTGAATTTACTCTGCCCTGAAGGGCCGGCGTCTCTCTCAGACCTCACTGTTAAATAATGAATAAAGGATTTCCTGAATGAGGAATCACTTTTCTTTGAGTCTGAGTGTTCTCAAGAGGATTATTTTAATAAAGATGTTCTGAGGGAATGAGTATGATTAGCATAGACTATAGACTTACATCTTGCATAATCAGTTTTGTTGATTTGTTCTAAACAATATAGGTACTGGTGTTATTGAACAGTAGTGATCACACAGATTTTAATGCTGGCTTCTTAATCCTCCATTCTCTCTGCCTTTCTCACCCCGCCTTCTTACCCCCACCCACCCCCAGACTCCTACCTATACCCTAGTTTCCAGGGCAACATGTCAGATAATGACACGGCGAGACTCGGTCTGGACTTCCAGAGGATGCTACGCATAAACCACATGCTCTACATCGCTGCGAGGTCAGTTTGTCATTTCCAATACTGCCAAGCATATCCTGCGTTTCACCTCTGGCTAGGAAGTGTTCATTTTAATGTCAAACTTGGATTTGTTTTTTTTATATGAACAATGTCATGAACCTTACTTGCAACTCACCCACTGGCTGACGCACTGATTCACAAAGTGACTGTCTTACTCAGACCTACAGTTAGTTTTAGAAGTATTGGTGTCCCTGGTAAATATGGATAAAACTGGTTATTGCTGATGTATCTGTGGCGAGTTCATATCTTGAACTGAAAAATGGATCAATGTTAACTTGAATTACATTGTGATTGTATAAAAATAATAATATGAGAAAATAATGTACAAAAATAATGAAAAGCAGTATCTAGTATAAAGAACAACACAGAAGATCAGCCAGATGAAACGGACTCAACGATTGATGTGAACCAGTTTATATAGTTATAGATTAGAGAGAATGCCCAGGTAATGGGGGGACAAACAAAGGAGTACTACTTACAGTAGGACAGGCACATACACTTACGAACACCATTTACAGCTTGTTATAAATAAGTAGCAGAAAGTCATACACACATTTAACTTATGCAAAATAGTCTCTAAACACGTCAACCGAGTTAGAACAGTCTCTAATCTAAACGTGACACACACATGAGTGACGCATTAAACTCCCACCTCTGCTCATGGATGCGCAGCGTTAATTGGCTGTTGAGGTGGCTGTTTTGATTGGCTGCTTATCCATCTGGAGTTAAAAGACAGATTATTATTTCCTATTATAATTTATTGTAATTGTTAAGACCTCGGTCATTAAAGCAAACAGTTGTTGATTGGATGGTCATTAAACGGCATTTACATGTAGTTGCTAAATGTTAAGTGTCAGTGGGTGGTCGGTCAAGTTCATTCATCGTTGTGAGGACCAAATGTCCCCACATGCATAAAAAGAAAAACTTTTGTGGAGACATTTAGCTGTTTCCCTTTTCTTTTCTTTTTTTTTTTTTGCTTTAAGTAAGTGCATTGTAAAAAATGAATGAAATGCTTACTTGTGAGGACACCACGCTGTGCCAATACAGGGGTGTACTGGCACAGCGTGGTCTCCTCACAAGTCAGCCTTTCGTGGATACTGCTTTTGTACCAAACCAGGATCACAATCACCTGTGGACATCACCCATTTGAAATCACATCATTACTAGCCCTAAATTGCCCCATCCCAACTTTTAAATGGGTTGCAGTCCTGAAATTCAGGAATGGATGTTTATTAACCAATGAAATGAAGTTGACCAGAAAAACCAAGAAATATCTCCGGTTCCTATTGTCTGCATTGAAATAACAGTCAAAGGAAATGTATGGAACACTGCTGGGTTTTTTTTATGTGTGTTTTATGTCCCATCTTTGTCTGGTTTGGGGTTGTAATTGTAGCTTTGGAGACTTTATGATCCCAGGTTGCTCCAATCTTCTGCAGATCTCCAACTATAATTCTTGGAAACATTGTTGCTTCTCTCTGTTCTTAATTTGTGTTGTGACAAAATACTCTCGTATCCGGTTTATGGGTAATGGATATTTCTCTAACCATTTCTTTGGTGTAAGTTGTAGTTTCAGTAGCTTCCTCTGTTATGATATTTACATGTGTTTTAAACATAAATGAAATTGTGCTGATCTGATCTTTGAGTCAACCTAGCGGCTCTCAGCAGTTTTGTAGCTTTTTGTTGAGGTGGATATGGTTCGTTTATAGTAATTCATGCAAGTAAAGCTTGTGAGATCTAGCTTAATTGATAAGCGTCATCTTCCTCGCCTACCCACATACTCATCTATGACAAGCGCTGCATGATTGAAGCTAATCAGCCGCATTCAAGCTGATGCGTTTGACAGATGACCTGGCACACCTTGCTTGATTCCTTTGTGTCTTGTGTTTTGTAGGGATCACGTCTTTGCTGTCAATCTCAGCGCTTCGACTGAGCAAATCGTCCCTCAGCAGGTGAGCACCTTTCTTTTCTTCAACCGGCTGATGTAATGATCTGCACCGAGTGGCCCGCAGCACTCTAAAATGAATAGCGCTAATGCTTCGCCTCTCAGGTTCGGTGCTATGGCTCAGAGCACTCATCTGTGCCCAGATCTTCCCTTCCTCTGTATCTAATCCCATTTCTCCCCTTGTTTGGGACATTATGGGATTCTAAGGTAGCAGTGCATTTACAGACAGAGAGTCCTGAAGATTGCGGAAATTTCTATTCTGACTTTTTTTATGATGCTACCAGGGCTGCTGTTGTACTGCTAGAGTTTGGAAGGTTCAGCAGAGTTCAGTTCAGAGTTTGAGACTCTTCATTTGCATCTCTGCACTGGCAGCTTCTGCATAAAGAAAGAAGTCATCCAATTAGTGAGGTGCATGTTTGGAAGCACAGTGAATTATCTAGAATTTGGTCATAATTTGACTTATGAAACCAGTGAAAGGGGGCATGTGATAATGAGTCCATTTGTAAGGCAAGATAGAATGTCCTTTACCAGATAAGGAATTCGAATTTCAAAAATGGGATTTTGCATAGTAACTGATTAGATGGTTTAGGAGCATGTTAAGCAAATCTTAAGAGTGTACAGGTATGTGCCAGTTAATGACCGCATTACGTTCTGTGAAAGAGGTCGTTGGCCGAAATGGACATCGCCTGGACATTAGAATAGTCACAAAATAGTTTTATGTTACTGTAACGCAAATATAAAGGGTGTTTTCACAAGAAAACTGTGTAAATGATACGTAAATGATACGTAAAACAGGAGTGGAAGCTTAAACTGTTATATACACATGCTACATCTTTTGTAATCTAAGGAAATGGTATAAAATACAGTTTTGTGCTTTTACCACCACATGCAGGGGAAAGCCATAACACTAAGCCATAATACTTTTGTTTGGCAGAAGCCAAAAATGCATTGATGGACATGGAAGATCAGACATAAAACAGATACTCAATGAGTGAATGGGAAGCAGTTCATATAAGTTACAGTTTAGAGAGAATATACAGGTAGTGGATGGACAAATAAAGGAGTACAACTTACAATAGGACAGGCACATACACTTCCGAAGACCATTTACAGCTTGTAACAAATAAAGTCATCCACACCAGTAATTTCCGCAAAAAAGTCTTTAAACACATCAACCGAGTTAGAACAGGCTCTAGTCTAAACGCTTCTGCTCTTAAACTCCCGCCTCTGCTCGTGGATCTGCAGTGTTAATTCACTGTTCAGGCGGCTGCATTGATTGACTGAAGACAGATTTTTCTCTTCTATTGTTCTTATTTTTATGGCCTAGGTCATTAAAGCAAATGGTCGTTAATTGTTCGGTCGTTAAGCATATAAAGAAAAACTCTTGTGGAGACATTTTGCTCGTCCATTTTTTGTTTTGTAACTTTGTTTTGATAAACCAAAAGAGCCAAACGATTTGCTTTAGGATACTGAGGTTAAGATTATGGGTAGATGTAGGCATGGGTGTGGTATTAATCAGCTACAGTAATGTTACGTCAGTGGAACGTCCCCACAATGACAGGAAGACAAATTGTGTGTGCGTGCTGGGACGTGTATGTATATCATAGTATAGAAAGATCTGACATTTTTTACCTTGTCAGGACATTTTTCTGGTGCTTTTTTATTTATTCATTTATTTTGAATCTTTTACAAAAACAGCAACCTTTTTTAAAAATGAAAACAAAAAGAGTCAAAAGATCTCTGTTGGGTTACAGAGGTTAAGGTTAGGGCTGGATGTAGGTGTAGCATTAATTAGCTACAGTAATCCTGCATTGTTATTCATGTCAGTGGAAAGTCCTCACAGCGATGGCACGGATTTCCTTTTGATTACTAAGATTAGCATCAATTAGTTGCAGTAATCATTATGTCAGTGGAAAGTACTGAAAAAGATAGAGAGATAAAAGTGTGTGTGTGTGTGTATGTACCAGTACCAGTCCGTTGGAATACTGAACTTTCCACAAGAGCCCTAATGACGTAGACGTACACACACCACACTTATGACAGCTTGTAAATGGCTTTATGAATCCCCTCCATTCCGTCTATTATTGCCTCATATAATGTGTTTCGCTCGTTGTGGTGCTGATTGTTTGGGTTATTTTGTTTATTTTTTGTATTATTTTCCCATAAAGGAGATTATCATTTACCTCTGTTTTGAGCAGTCTATCGCAAGTATAAACGCTTCAACTGCGACCGACTCGTCCTAATGTTTTTGTCTTTGTAGAAACTGACATGGAAGACAAAGGACGTGGAGAAATGCACAGTGAGGGGCAAGAACAGCGTAAGTGTGCAAACACAATATCCCTATGATGGATTCAATGAGTGGCTGGTACCTATAACCAACAAAGAAAACACTTAGAAAAACATGCTAATATGATGTGTTAAACTAAACATTTTCTTTTGGAAGATCACTTTCCAAAAGACTTCACTTTGGATTAGATTATAGAAAATATTAGAAAATTGTAAAGCTGCTTTGAAACGATGCTCCATTGTTATTTAAAAAAAAAAAATGTAGTTTTTCATGTAGTGGACATCCGTAAATATGTCCAAAAAAATCAGCCACACTGCAGGCAAGGCAACGATAGATTTGGTTAAATACATTACTTACAACTTAATGCAATTAATAAACATTGTTAGTGTCAATCTGTTCTTCATTTCTGATCCATGATATCTTTAGTGTTTAAATCACTTAAACTAATTGGTGATTAACAAGCTTATTCTTTGTAAGTACCCCTATGACTGATTGGCAAGCAGAGCACCCCAGCCATGCCCCTCTAATTTCTGTGTGTACCCCAGTACAACAAGTAGTCTAGAAATGGCCCTGGTATGCACAGCGAGGTGGCATATTTGGTGAGCAATTAACACTTCCTAATCAGCTGCCAAAATCAAAGAAAAACTCGTCTGCACTGAAATATAGTGCATATGAGAGCCTTTCCGAAGTAATTTCTGCTCTTTATAAGACCAAGTTCCTTGCTGCAAGACGGGCTTATATGCAGAATTTCAGCCAACAGGTTTTGTTTGGCTTGGCTGTAACTGCTGCTCAGAAATTGGAACCGTCCCAGAAGTCCTCAGAGACATTTTATGGAAAACCAAACAATAATTAAACAAGCAAGCTGGCTGATTTCCACCAGCTACGCTAAAAACGGAATAATTACTCTTCCGATCCCGATCAGAAGGTCAAAAAAATACTGTAAGATAGAATCACTGACCACTTTGTTAGGTACACTGTTTTGTTTCTGCGCTCATTGTCTATTTGATCAGTTCTGCTTACCATGTAGATGCAGTTTGCAGTCCATCTGTTTCTCTACACACTCTGTTGTCCCCTTTACTCTGTTTTGTAATGGTCAAGTCCCCCACAGATGCTGGTGGCTGGACATATTTGGTAAGTGAATATCTCCAGCAGCACTGCTGTGTCTGATCCACTCATACCAGCCCAACAGGCTACCACACCACCACCACCACCTCCGTGTCACTGCGATGCTGCGAATGATCCACCACCCAAATAGTACCTGCTCTGTGGTGGTGCTGTGGGGGTTCTGACCATTCGAGAACAAAGTATGTGGAGAAACAGATGGACTACAGTCTGTAATAGTACAGGGTGGGCCATTTATATGGATACACCTAAATAAAATGGGAATGGTTGGTGATATCAACTTCCTGTTTGTGGCACATTAGTATACGGGAGGGGGGAAACTTTTCAAGATGGGTGTTGACCATGGTGGCCATTTTGAAGTCGGCCATTTTGGATCCAACTTTATTATTTCCAATGGGAAGAGGGTCATGTAACACATCAAACCTATTGAGAATTTCACAAGAAAAAACATTGTGTCTTGGTTTTAACGGAACCTTTATTCTTTCATGAGTTTTTACAAGTTTTATTATGACCACTTATAAAATTGTGTTCAAAGTGCTGGCCCATTGTGGTTGATTGTCCAATGCAAACTTTCTTTCGCCACTCTTGACACCTGAACAACACCCGCAGAAGAAATGCTCTCCCGATCTGACCCCCTTAGACTTTTATTCTGGGGTCCTCGTGAAGGCATTGTCTATGCTGTGAATATACGAGATGTCAGCATCTGAAACAACGGCTTACTGGAAGCTGTGCTAGCATTTCTTTCTGGCGGTGTTGCTATCATTGTGTCAAGAGTGGGAGAAGAGGGTTTGCTTGACAATCCAACACAATGGGCACACTTTGAACACATTTTATAAGTGGGTCATAAACTTTAAATAACTCTGAAAAACCAAGCACACCATGGTTCTTCTTGTGAAATTCTCAATAGGTTTGATGTGTTACATGACCCTCTTCCCATGGAAATAATAAAGTTTTGATCAAATGCCGACTCTCAAAATGGCCGCCATTGTCACACCCATCTTGAAACGTTTCCCAATTTCCAATATAATAATGTGGCCACAACCAGGAAGTTATATCACCACCCATTCCCATTTTTATTTAGGGTATCCATATAAATGGCCCACCCTGTAGAACTACAAAGTGCCCCTACATGGTACGTGGAACTAGTACAATGGACAATGAGTGTACTATAAATTGAAAGGTGTGTTTTTGACTTTTAGCTTTTTTTGTCTCTCCCCTTCTTCTGTATTTCTGTCCTCACTTTTTTTCTGCACTCGTTCCTTGGTTGTGTCCCTTCCGCTGTGGATAGCACTTACTTTGTGCAATTGCTTGTTAGTATCAGTCAGCAGCCCAAGTGTGGGTTGGCCACACAGAGCAAACACACACATTTTAAAAAGCTGGATCTGCTCATAGAGTTGCCCACTCTGGTACCAGTTGAGGGCTTCAATACAGCACAGCGTAGTGATTAGGCTAAAACAAGTGCACGTTCCCTCTTTGAGTTTCTGAAAGTTCTCTTTGGCCTTTCGTCGGACGAGTGTTACAACTACATCACGGGTGCTGGTCCCCCTCTAAACGACGAACGTGTTTGCTTGCGAACCAACGCGTTCAACCCACCTGTCCGCCACACAGGTAGACCGAGCTTCCCGACTCTCTCTCAATGCAACGTGCAGTCAGACACAATTTAGCCACTCATACACCCGAAAAGGGTGAAACGAGGCTTTTTAATGAAGGGCAGCGATTATTTTATTTCCCATTTAACCTGAATAATGTGAATTATTTATAACAAAGGGAGCATGGTCGAGCTCATGACGGGATAGATCATATTGAATTTGCCATTTCTGACTACGAAGGGCACATTGTAGGAGAGAGGATAATAGAGCTCCACAGACCAGTTATACGCAACCAGAGCACATTATGGGATTTCACAGTCCTTCTAAATCCTACTCGCACATTTGGCTAGAAAATTTGGTCTCGGGCCACGTCATTTTGCTCGTACTCGTACTCGGCGCACTTGCTGTACAAACTGGTATGCATCGAGCCGGGACTCGATTCCAATTTTGAGTCACGATTCGTGATTCAGATTCAAATAGTGAGCACCGGTACAATACAACTCTATTAAATGCATATAATGCCTTATCGGGTGGATTTTCTGGGGGTCTGGAATGGATTTATCATTTTACATTATTCCTTATTGTGAAATTTGCTCGGGCACTCGTGTGTGTCGTTTCTTGGTTCTTGACAAGCCTTCTGGAAACTAATTAACATCGCGAACCGAGCTACCACTGTACATGTTTTAACATTGTTTTTTGACCCATCTGGGATGATGATTTTTATTATGTAGTAGTTTTGGTTCCGATTTGTTTTTCACTGGCTACATTCATTTTTTTTTTTCCATATAACACATGACCTTTTTGGAGACTTCAGTTTAATAGAGAAATCTCTCTAGTACTTTCAGGTTTGAGCCTTTCACTCCATAATTCAATGAGTTCATATTTTTGGATGTGGTTGAGATGCAAGTTGACATAATTCGTATTTACTTTCAAGTTTTTCTGTTGGGCTCATTACAGTTCTGCCAAATCCAATGACAATGGATGCATTTGGAGGTTTGGGGTTCATATTAAATAAATTTAAATAAATTGCTGAGAGTCAGATACATGATAACAAGACTTTTCTACATGGGACAAATGTGGGAGCTAACAGAATTGCTCATGCAAGGCTGCTTTGAATGTTTAGGGAAACACATTGGTTACTCATTTATTTTATACATTTTTTCATTAAAATGATTAAGGTTTGAAATGATTTTATTGTTTCAGGGAACTTTTAAAGAAAAAGCCAGGTACTAGGCTGCAATAAAGTAGGAAATTAGCAAGCGTTAAACAAAAGATGGAGTAGCTTAATATGGGAATGCTTTTCCAAGGGAAAAAAAGAAGAGAAAGGAGAAAAGGAATAAGAAGGGGAAGCAGGTGCGAGTAAAAAAAGGACGAGAGTGAGGAACGGGAGAAACCTTTTCTATTGCCTTCCCTTATGATTCCGACTTTTTTGATAAACTTGCATACAGGTTTTTACATAAATAATAGTCAGTGTTGTTTCCCTCATTGTTAAAGGCTTCACACAGCTAAACAGCTGATGAGCATCTTAAAATGTTTTCCCGTTAGTTTGTATTCAATGTGAGACACATTCTGTCCGTGTTCATGTCCTCTGGGCCTCTGACACAAGCTTAATTTACTTGTTTTCTCAAGCACGTCTTGGTGGCTTTACACTGTGAGCCGACACTGTCTCATCCTGCCAGAAACGTCATTCTGTCCTTGATGTATTTCTTAAACAGCAATGACTTTTTTCAACACGTCTTCTAACACAAAAACTAGCGTTAGACAACTTCTGGTTATTGAACTTCTCAAAAGAGTCTGGTTTTTCTGGGTCTGAATTCTGCTGACAGTTTTTTGAAGGATTTTTTTTCTTGTCTGTTGAAGACTGAGAACAGATGGGTCATCTCTGCTTGAAGAGGCCTTGGGCCTCCAGATCTTTTCTTTCTGGCTACTCCCCCTTTGTTTCTCTTAATATCTGATAGTAAAAAGGGGATTCGCTTGTGCCTTTAAGGTGTTGTGCATTTCAGAATACATTTTTTACCCTGTTTTGTTACTTCGTTCCCTCTTCCTTATTCTGCACCCTCCCCTCGTACTGAGCACTTTCTTCCAAAGGAATAATTAAGTTGAATGAATCTGTTCCAGAACCCTCAGAAAATCCACACTGTTATAAGGGCATTATATGTATAATGAGTTGTATTGTACAGGTGCTTCCCTGATTTATGACGAGGATGTTTTTTAATAAATCCATCATAAGTTATATTGAGTTTTTGGTATAACGGTTATACTGTATCATAGCGGAGCTATGGAACAGATACTATGATAAGTAAGTTTAAATGTTTAAACACTTACATACCTACAGTTGGCCACAAAACACAGCTTATGTTTTATAATGAAATGTTGAAAAATCTCATCAATGTAGTAAGGTAATGGGAATTAAAAGTGAAAATTACAAAACACTTACTCTATTGATGAACTACTTCTAGCTAACTGCAGCTGTGTTCTGGAGCATCAATTATGTTTGGCGGTTGGCCCTTATAAACAAACCTTTTTAGGACGCATGGAGGCTTATTTGCATTAAGAATTCAGTACTGTAGATGTGAAAATAAAGAAAAACACGATAATCTTCTCTGAGTGGTATTGTGAACCTGTATCACTGAATCACTGTGTACTGAACCGTGACTCATGAATCGCGAGTTGAGTTTTGGCCGAAAGAGTCACATGGCTCGACTCGTATAAGTTTAAGCAAGTGCGCCGAGTACCGAGCCAACAACGGGAACCGAGACACATTTTTCTAGTGAAAATACGTCGAGAACCTCTACCTGTAGATATCCATCACTCGTGGTTTTATTTCAGAGCTTTCAGGCTAGTGATTGCCTCAGATGTGTCAGATTACTTACTAACGACTGCCACCACTAACGACTGGAAATAAACAATACAGACGGTAATTTGGAAGTTTTTGAAGTTTTTTTTATCTTTGTGTGCAAGAAGACTATGAATTTCCCTGTTCCCAACCCCCAAACAGCTCACAGCAGTGACAAACAAATGGTGCTACAAGTGTCAGGAGTGCATTTCCGTAGTTCTTTATCTGACCAAGGATTTGTTGTTGGGACCATTAAAAGCTTAATGGTATATTAATATTATTGTAAATGGAAATGGTGTTGCAGCTTCTTATCTGTATATTGTTGGTTTGTATTGGGATATAATGAATTGGGTTACTTTAAAAAAAACAAAAAAAAAAAAAACAACACAAGTTCATAATTTTAATTGTTTGGTATAAATGTTTGCGCATTTAAAGTTTTGACTATCACCTTTTAATGAAGCTAATTTAAAACTGTTCTCCGCTGTTTTATCACAAGTATTAAGACAAATCCTTGGACAACTAATTCCTACTGATGACATAATGCATATTATTATTACAGTTTAATCCCTGCTTTATTCCTGGTCAGGAGTCTATCCCCAGAGAACACAGGGCACTGTCATAAGTGTGCCTTGGACGGTATGCCAGTCCATCACAGAGCCTAATTCATGACATGTTTATGGTATTATGTCAGCACTATGATGGACGGTTCAAATAGTGTTACTAATAAAAGAAATAAACGTTTTATAAACAAGTCATGGTTGAAGTCATAGGCTGTCATGGGAGATTAGACCCACTAATATATCAGTGCTGTGTTACTGTTATTGGCTTTTGTCATTCTAGGCAATACATCAAATTTCACCTGTTTTTATCGACTAATGTGACTAATCCTGTCATAACATGATGATATAAGTGTTATAGTACCTTATACTGTACGTCTTTGATCATAATGTATTGCCATATGTACTCACTGTCCATTTTATTAGGTATACCTTGCTAGTACCTGGTTGGACCCCTTTTGCCTTCAGAGCTACCTTAATTCTTCATGGCATACAGTAGTGTGAAAAGTGTTTGCCCCCTTCCTGATTTTCTGTTTTTTTGCATGTTTGTCACATTTAAATGTTTCGGAACATCAAACCAATTTGAATATTAGCCAAAGACAACACAAGTAAACACACAATGCAGGTTTAAATGAAGGTGTTCATTGGCTGTGTGTGAAAAGGTGATTGCCCCTAAACCTAATAACTGGTTGGGCCACCCTTAGCAGCAACAACTGCTACCAAGCGTTTGCCATAACTTGCAATGAGTCTTTTACAGCACTGTGGAGGAATTTTTGCCACTCATCTTTGGAGAATTGTTGTAAGTCAGCCACATTGGAGGGTTTTCCAGCATGAATGGCCCTTTTTAAGGTCATGCCACAGCATCTCAATAGGATTCAGGTCAGGACTTTGACTAGGCCACTCCAAAGTCTTCATTTTGTTTTTCTTCAGCCATTCAGAGGTGGACTTGCTGGTGTGTTTTGGATCATTGTGCTGCTGCAGAACCCAAGTTTGTTTCAGCTTTAGGTCATGAGCAGATGGCCGGACATTCTCTCCTTCAGGATTTTTTTGGTAACAGCAAGAATTCATAGTTCCATTTATCACAGTAAGTCCTTCCAGGTCCCTGAAGCAGCAAAACAGCCCCATACCATCACACTACCACCACCAATCTTACTGTTGCTATAATGTTCTTTTTCTGGAATGCTGTGTTACTTTTACACCAGATGTAATGGGGGACACACCTTCCAAAGAGTTCAACTTTTGTCTCGTCAGTCCACAGAATGTTTTCCCAAAAGTCCTTTCTGGATCATCAAGATGTGTTCTGGAAAAATTGAGATGAGCTTTAATGTTCTTTTTGTTCAGCAGTGGTTTTTGTCTTTGAACCATGCGGCCATTGTTGCCCAGTTTCTTTTTTATGGTGGAGGCACGAACACTGACCTTAACTGAGACAAGTGGGCCTTGCAGTTCTTTGGATGTTGTTGTGGGGTCTTTTGTGATCTCTTAAATGAGTTGTTGCTGTGCTCTTGGGGTAATTTTGGTCGGCCGGCCCTTCCTGGGAAGGTTCACCACTCTTCCATGTCTTTGCCATTTGTGGATAATGGCTCTCACTGTGGTTCACTGGAGTCCCAAAGCTTTAGAAATGGCTTTATAACCCTTTCCAAACTGATAGATCTCAAATACTTTTTCTCAGTTGTTTCTTGAATTTCTTTGGATTTCAGCATGATGTGTAGCTTTTAAGGATTTTTTGGTGTACTTCACTTTGTCTGGCAGGTCCTATTTAAGTGATGTCCTGATTGAGAACAGGTGTGGCAATAATCAGGCCTGGGTGTGGCTTGAGACCGTGAACTCAGGTGTGATAAACCATAGTTAAGTTGTGTTTTAACAAGGGGGGGCAATCACTTTTTCACACAGGGCCATGTAGGTTTGGATTTTTTTTCTCTTTTTATAATAAACACCTTCATTTAAAAACTGCATTTTGTGTTTACTTGTGTTGTTTTTGACTAATATTTAAATTGGTTTGATGTTCTGAAACACTCAATTGTGACAAACATGCAAAAAAATAGGCAGCTCCGTAGATTCAACACGGTTCTGGAAACATTCCTTAGAGATTTTGGTCCATGTTGACATGATAGCGTCACACGGTTACTGCAGATTTGTTGGCTGCACATCCATGATAGACTGCATCCCAAAGGTGCTCTGCTGGATTGAGATCTGATGATGTGAAGGCCATTTGAGTACAGTGAACTCATTATCATGTTCAAGAAACCAGTTTGAGATGATTTGAGCCATCAAAAGATTGTACTCTATGGTCATAAAGGGATGGACATGGTCAGCAACAATACTCAAGTAGAAATGATTCTCACCTGGTATTAAGGGGCCCAAATTATGCGAAGAAAACCACCACTGTAAAACCTAGAGATGGCTGTGCATTATAATCTTAGTAGATCTGCAGTTTCTGAAATATTCTAACTATCCTTGCTGTCACCAACAACCATGCCATGTTCAAAGACATTAAATCACCTTTCTTCCCTATTCTGATGCTCGATTTGAATTGCAGCAGATCGTCTTGACCATGTCTACATGCCTAAATGCATCGAGCTGCTTCCATGTGACTGGCTGATTAGATACAGTATTTGGGTTTACAAGCACTTAAACAGTTGTACCTAATAAAGTGGCCGGTGAGTGTATTTGTGAAGTAGCCACATAAAGACTTGACATTTGTTACATCGTATAGGCTTAATACGATACAAGTATTAATTTTACCATGACATGTTGTCACGTCGTGTAATGTGAAATGTCATGAGGTATACATCAGTACATTAATTATATGCAAAGCTCTCATCGACTCCAACACTCAGAGCCGTGACGGCAGCTACCAGCAGTGATAACATTGCTCTGTAATATAACTGGACCTAATCTGCCTTGGTGGCTTGTGACATCAAGGTTTATGACTTTGTAATGTCAATGCTATGATGCAGAGCTTTATTAAAAGCTTATAGATTTCTCTGCAATGTGGCCCATACAGTACTGTGCAAATGTCTTAGGTCACCATTAGATTTGTTGTTTTAGCAATGGTATAATGACCATATATATTTATTTCTCCGTCTCTTTCTTAAGGTACAGACAGAAAAGACAGGAAATATTTTCAGGACAAAATGGTTTCCGCAGGCAAAAGTCACTGTTTAATGTGACCTCCCCAAAAAGTGGTTTCTTGGCAGCTATCCTTCTTTAAAGACCATTCCTGATCAAGCTTCTCTGGCTGTAGAAGGATCAGCTTTGCATCCTGATGAAGCTGCCAGATGCTGCTATTGTTCAAGTGAAAGTGGAGGTCACACTAAATACTTGTCACTGTAGCCTATAGAAGGTGTTTTTTAATACTGCATAGACATTTTCTGGTTGTATTCTAATAAACAGACAGAGAAATAATTATATGTGGTCATAATACCATTGCTTAAACAACAAATCGAATTGTGGTATGGTGGCCTAAGACTTTTGCACTGTATGTCTACGGATTTTACATAGTAACAATAGACCACCATTTTGCCACTGTAGCAGATAGATATGGCCACTGTAGATATGGCCTTGCTGAAATAAATCCTAAAAAAAATAAATAAATAAATCCTAAAAAAAAAAACTACAGTGGTAACTCGGTTCTCGACCAACTCAGAACACATTGAATTCGGTTCTTGTCGTTTGCTCGGTACTCGGTGCGCTTGCTTAAACTTATGAGTTAAGCTGTGCGACTCATTGCAGACAAAACTCGATGCATGATTCACGAGTCACGATTCATCGTGTTTTTCTTTATTTCTACATCTACAGTACTATATTCTTAGTGCAAATAAGTCTCCATGGGTCCTAGAAAGGTTACTTTGTAAGAATCAACCAAAAGCAAAACAGGGATTGAATGCTCCAGAACACAGGCTGCAGTTAGCTTAGCAGATATGTCAGTGCCCGGAGTTCATCAATAGAGTAAGTGCTACTTTTACTTTTCACTTTCAGTCCATTACTCACTAAAGGACATGAGCTTTGTGGTAATGATTTCTGCCAACTGTAACTGTTTGTACATTAACTTGCTTATCACATACACCAAAAACTCATTAAACTCCTCAGTTCATGATACATTTAACTTATTATGGATTTGTCGGAACATATCCCCTTTGTAAATCAGGGAGCACCTGTACAATACAACTCCATAATGCATATAATGCCTTATACAGTGTGGATTTTCTGGGGGTCTGTAACAGATTCATTCAATTTACATTATTCCTTATGGGAAAAATCACTGTTGGTTCTCGACAAGCCTTCTGGAACGAATTAACTACGAATTAACGAGGTACCACTGTATAGGCCAAATACCCTGTCAGTATTCGACACTATTAATGGTTTGGGCTAGCTAACTGAGCAAGTACTGCAGTTTAAATGACGCTGTGCTCATGAAAAAGTATTAAACTTGTGACACAACTTAGCACGCTTTCTCTTGGCTCCCTGAATATGCATGGCCAATCTATCCACAAGAGACTTTGGGATACTAAAATAGCCTTAGGATATAAAATTCAGCCTAGCGAACCGTGTTCGTTAATAGCAGTTGGAATTACAATAGACAGCTTTCCGTGTTGGTCGTGGAAACGTCCCAGGATGAGGTCAGTGTTTGTGTAAGTTCTGAGAGGACTAAGCCTGCACCGAGTCCCTCGGTGCCAGTATGAGCAATAGGGAGAGCCGTTACAATGTCCTGATGAATAACTCACACACTGTGTGTGCCAGCAGCAAAATGAAGGGATGCTGTAAAAGCTGTGGAACCACAGACATGTTCTGCTCACAGATTGTACTTCGATATTTTTTAGTATTTTAGACTTTATTACCCTATTGGTTTATGTCACGGTTGTCCTGTGAATGATGGCTTGCACATTTCAGTTTCGATATATAGAGTGTTGTTTGTGTGTCTGCACTGTGAGCGAGTTGGAGCACCGTGCCTGTGGTGTCTATTGTAAATGTGAATAAAGTTAGGAGGGGTCACCAGAGAGTCAGCATGAACCTTCTGCGGTTTCTTTCTGTTGCAGCCTCTCTGAGGAGAGTCTGATTTATATTTCTCACCCTGGGGCACATCGCTCTCTTTCTCCGTCTTCGCTCTTCCACGTCTTTTCTGTCTCCCCCTCTTTAACTCTCCCGCGAATCCATTATGGAAAATATATGCCTGTGAGATCCTGCAGAGGCTTGAGATTAGTCAGTGACAGTGAATCATATTTCTCTCTGTCTGTGGGCATTATATAAACTGTGCGTTTTCGTGGAAGAAATGCGCATTAAAGGAGCACAGCTGTCCGCCTGTCCTCTAGAGAAAGGTTACCCACAGATGATATGGTTCAATTTGGAAGAGATTGCAGCGACCTGTGACGATGCTGCTGGAAAACTGGTTGACGAAGGTTGTCGTGAGTAATGAGTTTTGACTAATGATCACAAACCACGTACTATTATACTGTGCAGTTTGGGACACAGCCATAGTAGTCCATGGTAATCAGGCTACCTCTACTACCCACACCAGAGAGTCATGAACTTGCTTAACTTTGCTGAGACAACTTTGGTAGAAGCATGAGTTTGTGTTCGAATAACCATTTTTGTGTTGACCTGGACATATGTTTTGGATCATGGTGCTGCTGGAAGATCTAATAATGACCCAGTTTTGGTTTCTCACCAGAGGCAGACAGATAGTAATTTGAAATGTCCCAGTACAAGTAAGCGCTGTTTACTGGCCACATTTTCCTGAAGCAGCTCGTTTACCAAAATGGTCGTTGACTGGACATTACCATAATCACATAATGTTTTTAGGCTACTGAAATAAACTTGGTTCCTTGTTCAGGCAAGTTTGCCACAGTTCCAATTGATTGGAACAAATACTACCACACTTACTAGTATAGTAGTGTACAGTTTGGGACACAGCCCAAATAGTGTCTCTCTATTACCCACGTCAGAAAATCTGACTTTGTCTCAGCTTTGCTTTGGTTTCCTTTCTGACCTGTATGTTTGATCAGTTGAGTTTTATGTTGAGTTAACCATTTTTGGTGTTGAACAGGACATACTGTACTGTGCAAATATCTTAGGCCACCATTAGATTTATTGTTTTAGCAAGGGTATAATGACCATATGTAATGTATTGTTGACAGTTGGACTTTTTCAAACTTTGATATGTCACTAGATAATAGTGGTTTCCACTGCTCTTCCTTCCAATCTTTGTGAGCTTTAGCATATCTTAGCCTTTTCACCGTTACCCTTCCGAAAAAGTAATTTCTTGGCTGCTACCCTTCCAAAAAGTCCATTCCTGATCAAGCTTCTTCAGACTGTAGAAGGGGTCAACTTGGCATCCTGATGAAGCTGCCAGATGCTGCTATTGCTCAAGTTTAAGGGGAGGACACATTACATTAGATTTATTGTTTTAGCAATGGTGTAATGGCATTTGTATAATTATTTCTCAGTCTCTTTATTAAGATGCAGACAGAAAATACTGGACATATATACCTAAAGTAAAAAAGAACACAGTTTTCGAAACAAGCTAAAGTCTGTATGTAGTGTCACCTCAACAAAAAGTGGTTTCTTGGCTGCTACCCTTCCAGAAAGTCCATTCCTGATCAAGCATCTTTGGACTGTAGAAGGGTTAAAGTTGCCAGATGCTACCATTGCTCATGTGTAAGGGGAGGACACATTGCATATTTGCCATTAGCTTATAGAAGCTGTTTTTCTGATTCCCCACACTTTAATACTGAATACAAGTTTCCATTGTTTTCTGGTTGTGTTCTGTTAATGAGACAGATATATAAGATAATTATATATGGTCATTATACCATTGCCTAAACCATTCTAAACTAATGGTGGCCTAAGACTTTTGCCCAGTACTTAACATTTTGGATCATATTCATATATCAGCCTTTTATTTGAAATACTAGGTAATTATTGTTTGTTGGATTACTCAACTCAACGGCAATATTGTACGAAATGCATCATTAGTGTGACTTGGTATTGGACTAAAGTGGTCTCTGAGAGGGTGGAAAATGTGACTTTGTCAAAAAGTTTGGCGGAAAAGCCTGAGAACAGGAAATGATTTCACCAAAGTTCTGGAGGAAGTTTAATGATGTCATGGAGAGCCTGAGTGCAAGAGAAAGGGAACCAGCAAAGACATACATGTGTTGGGCTTGTTTGCTCTGAGCTCAAGGTGCGAACAGAGCTAACAGGCCAGAGCGGTTCATCTCGTTAGTGTCGCGCTCAGATGTCGACCTGCAGCAGTGTGACTTTTTTATGCCAGCGCTCAATCCCTGTTGTGTATTTCCTGGCGTCTGTCTTTATTGCTGAGAGAGTAAAAAGGCTGATATTGTGGGTCATGTTGTGCCTGACCCGTGAGATTCATGCCTATTATGTTTGTTGAGCTTTATCCCCGTACCGCATGCGCTAATGCTGCCCTAAATCTGCAAGGGGCGGCGGAGAGCAGTGGGAAGGAAAAAAGTCGCAACAGATTTCAGTTTAGCTAGTTCACAGGGGGGATCGATTGAAGTCATGAAGTGAAAATCGAAAATTCTGCTCTGGCCCATATTGCTGGCAGTTTGTGTGGTAAATTGAAAGCCTTCGCAATCAAATGGCACCAACCTGGGAAAAGACAGAAAAGCATATAGTGTATGCAGTGGTCCATGACACTCTTATTCACCCGGTGCCCCCACCCTGTCTCTTGCAGATTCCACGCTGGAGCAGGTTGGCGAGGAGGTGCTGGGTCAGGATCGGTGCCCTTTTGAATCGCGCCAGTCCAATGTCGGTCTGTTCGCTGGTGAGTTGGCCACCAGGAGAGAAACATCTCACCTTTAATCGGGAAAAGAGGAGGTCCCACCGCCACACACTCGTTCGGTCCCTCCCTCTTTTTCCTACTTTCTGCACGCCTTTCCTATTCCTTTTACTTACCTCCTTCTTTCACTCCCATCCTAATCGAATTCTTTTTTCTTTTTCTCCTCCCCTGACATTTCACCAAAGTTCATGCTGCTGCTTGCATGACGCGGCGCACACAAAGGCTCAGAAAGGATGCGATTATAGACATTAAAGGCTGTATACGTCCGTAATGTGATGACTTGTTTTGGAGCTTTATGGCCTTTAAATAAACCTTCTCCTTCAGGTGGCGATTTTTATTCGGCGACGATGACTGATTTTTTAGCCAGTGATGCCGTGATCTACCGAAGTTTGGGAGAAAGTAGTCCGGTCTTACGAACCGTGAAGTACGACTCCAAGTGGCTGCGAGGTTAGTCTTTGATTCTCCTTCCTTTGACTGACTTTTGAGGTCTTAGATGATTTCTTATTAAGTTCTGGGTTTTTTTTCTTTTTCTTTTTTCAGAACCTCATTTTCTACATGCCATAGAGTATGGGAACTACGTCTACTTCTTCTTTAGTGAGATTGCAGTAGAGTATACTACTCTCGGCAAGGTGAGCCTCAAGCCAATGACGAAATCATCAGACATTGTTCTTGAAGTTGAGCAACTTTCAGAGAAGGAATATTTCTCTCTCTGAAACAGAGTGCGTTTACATGCATTTAATAATCCGATAACAACAGGAAATCAGAATTGATCAGTAATCTGATCAACGAGTATACATGAACATATCTAATAAGGTAATAGGAAAGCTGTGGGTATACATGACTCAGGAAATAATAGATTTCTGCATTGCAACCAGCTTATGATAAACTTTAAACATATTATTATTATTATTATTATTGTATTCATATTCTTTATTTTCTCGAGCATATACTGCGTTTCAGAGTCTCCCTAAAAAGTAGCCATTTCTCAGGTCGTTTAATGCCAGGGTTGCCAGGTCCCACAAGAATACAGGCAATGAGGTCTACAGAAACAAGACCTAATGAAGAAAATTGGCTCAAGATTAAAACGAAAGCCCGAAACAGGCAACCCACTACAGAGCTGGAACAAAACCTAATTGCATGGATATTGGAGGGAGAAAGAGAGAGACGGGATCAGGGAGCAAGCCCAAATAAGCAACTACACTGTAGAAACAAGCCTCCAAAACCTGCAACCCATAACTATCAGAATTACCATGCACGGACTGAGAAAACTGATTGAAATCAGAATAAGGATATACATGTGCTGAGAAAAACCTGCAACTCGTAACTACCAGTATTTGTAAGCGACTTTGTAGAAGAAAAAGTCCCAAGACGCTTAGAATAAGCAGACCTGGCAACTAGCCCCTTCCAGGGCATGCACAGACTGAGAACACCGATTGCAATCAGAGTAAGGACATAAATGCGCTAAGAAATCCGATAACTGAGCTAAAATCTTCCTCTCATGATCTCATTTCTTAATCTGATTTCTAGACCTTAACCCGAATATGCTGTTTACCTGACCACTTCAATAATCGTAACTGCAAAAGTCAGATTATGATCACATCATTGTGTGAGGACCAGCATTGGCTCAGCTTGAATTGAATCCATTGTACTTGGTATTTCTTGTGGCTCATATTAAACTGGCATGCCTTTGCCTGTACATCATCTCCTCTTCTTTATCCAGGTGGTGTTTTCCAGGGTAGGAAGGGTATGTAAGAATGATAATGGAGGTTCTCCAAGGGTTCTCGAACGGTACTGGACGTCATTCCTTAAAGCTCGGCTGAACTGTTCCGTTCCGGGAGATTCCTTCTTCTACTTTGATGTGCTGCAGTCTCTAACGAATGTGATGCAGATTAACCACAGGCCTGCTGTCCTGGGAGTTTTCACCACGCAGGCCAACAGGTAGAAACACTATCTATATCCATGTACAGTGGTGCTTGAAAGTTTGTGAACCCTTTAGAATTTTCTATATTTCTGCATAAATATGACCTAAAACATCATCAGATTTTTACACAAGTCCTAAAAGTAGATAAAGAGAACCCAGTTAAACAAATGAGACCAAAATATTCTACTTGATCATTTATATATTGGTGAAAATGATCCAATATCCAATAACTGCAACAAAACGTTTCCTGTAACTGTTGATCAGTCCTGCACACCGGCTTGGAGGCATTTTAGCCCATTCCTCCATACAGAACAGCTTCAACTCTGGGATGTTGGTGGGTTTCCTCACATTAACTGCTCACTTCAGGTCCTTCCACAACATTTTGATTGGATTAAGGTCAGGACTTTGAATTGGCCATTTCAAAACATGAACTTTATTCTTCTTTAACCATTCTTTGGTAGAACGACTGGTGTGCTTGCTGCATGACCCACCTTCTCTTGAGATTCAGTTCATGGACATATGTCCTGACATTTTCCTTTAGAATTCTCTGGAGGTGTTTGTGCCACGAAACACTTCCACAAACATGTGTTGTGAAGAGCAGACTTTGACAGATCCCTGTTCTTTAAATAAAACAGGTGCCCACTCTCACGTGATTGTCATCCCATTGATTGAAAACACCTGACTTTAATTTCACCTTCAAATTAACTCCTAATCCTAGAGGTTCACATACTTTTGCCACTCACTAATATGTAATATTGGAGCATTTTCCTCAATAAATAAATGACAGGTATAATATTATTGTCTCATTTGTTTAACTGGGTTCTCTTTATCTATTTTTACGACTTCTGTGAAAATTGATGTTTTAGGTCATATTTATGCAGAAATATAGAAAATTATAAAGAAAATTATAAACTTTCAAGCACCACTGTACCCCATCTATCTAGCTATATATCTATTTATCTATCTATGTTTATATATATATTTTTTTCTTTTCTTATCTATATGCATGAGTCGGGCCATGCGACTCGTTTCAGCAACGTGATTCATGAGTCACGATTCAGTACAAAGTCATTCAGATTCACAGTAGCTCTCAGAGAAGATCGAGAGCTATGATATTTTTATCGTGTTTTTATTAATTTTTAGATCTGCAGTACTTCTGAATGCACTTTTTAGTGCAAATAAGTCTTCATGGGTATTATAAAGGTTAGTTCATAAGAGCCAACCGAAAGCAAAACGGGAAATGAAAGCTCCAGAACACAGGCTAGTTCGCTTAGGAGCAATGCTAGCACCTGGAGTTCATCAGTGGAGTAAGTGTTGCTGTTACTTTTCACTTTTAACCCATTAACGCATATAATGCTTTATACAGTGTGGATTTTCAGAGGGTCTGGAACAGGTTAATTCATTGTACATTATTCCTTATGGCAAAATTTGCTTGGTACTCGTCATTTTCAGTAGTCGACAAGGTTTCTGGAACAAATTAATAACGAGAACCGATGTACCACTGTATTTCTTTTTCTTGAGGAGAAGTTACATTTGAATTTTTTCTTCAAACCCGTTTTTGGGATGAGAATAGGAAATGAGTGACAGCGGCATATTTTTATGGGTGCTGCATCGTCACATTCTGTCCTCTCACTTTTCAAATGTTCGCTGCTCCCCTGTTGACATGTTATTGAACAAGTTGCATGCTATGCTATGGTGCAGAGTAAATTGCACACAGTATGCCAGTGGCACAGATTCTTTGTGTGCCACCTGGGTCATGTCCTTTCTCTCTTCTTCTTCACTTTCATGAATAGGTCTCGGCGAAGCTGCCGTCCAATTACTAAAACGTGTGTGTATGAATATTCCCTCTCTCGCAGTATCACTGGCTCTGCGGTGTGTGCCTTTTACATGGATGACATAGAGAGGGTGTTTAACGGCAAGTTTAAGGAACAGAAGACCAGCGAGTCAGCCTGGACCCCCGTACCTGATGAGCAGGTCCCCAAACCCAGGTGCGTTTTTTTTCCCCCCCAAAATGGTGCCTGATTCAGTTCTCTTTAAACCTTCAGATGAACCCTACATGGTAAAAACTTGACTAAACTGGTCAAATCTGTGCTCAAATCAGCTTTATCTCTTCATTCTGGTTGGATTCACGCTTTTAGATGGGTCATTGATGGTTTGCTTACTGGATTTTCAATGTAATTTGTGTCTGAAACCCAGAATTAAGAATGTGCAGGTATGCGCCCTTTAATGACCGTGTTACGTTCATCAGGTCATCAGTTGAATTGGTCATTGACCGGACATTACCATAGACACCATAGAGTCTTTTTATTCTACTGTAATGTAAATATAACGTTTTTTTCAAAAAAATTGTGTGCAAACGATACGTAAATGCGTCTGAGAGACCTCTGAAAACGCTAGTGGAACACTACCATCCACACAATATCCGAAGCCTCATATATCACTCCCTCCAACAAATACACAACACCACGGCTCTCTAGTTACGGTTTGATTTATTATTCTTTCGCATTTATTGCACATCTCAGCCATCAAACCCACTGTCAAACTGTTCAAATACATGACAATGAGTGCGTTGTTAAATGGCGCTTACCTGTTGTATTGGATGTGTGAGGGGGGTAAATGTCAGTTATATTTGGTGAAAACCACACATGTCCTGATCCTGATTAATAATCCTGCCCCTCCTCATTTTCTACATGCAGCTCAAAACTTGGCTCATCATGCCAAGACCTAAATCTGTTATCTTGGCTTTGTTTTCGCTCCAGAATGTCATGGAGATTAAACCATAGGCTTTGATTTAATGATGGCTGGGAGAGATAATAAATTCAAACATGCGTCTCTATCTGTCTGTGTGTTTCCGTGGGGTGATGGGATGTTTCTGGTGAAGGTGCTGTAAGTAATACTCTTAAGGTGTGTTGTGTGTGGCTATAGGCCAGGTTCCTGTGCAGGAGACGGCTCTGCTGCTGCCTACAAGTCGTCTACCACTTTCCCTGATGGCACTCTCACCTTTATCAAGTCTTACCCGCTCATGGACGAGGCTGTGCCGTCAGTGAACAGCCGGCCGTGCTTCACACGGACCACGAGCAGGTACACACATACTCAGTCATACCCACATATTTTTTTTTTTACCTATTTAAGACTTTTGCATAGTTCTCAATGCATAATTATCTAATCAGCCCATTGTGTGGCAGCAGTACAATGCCTATTTAAAATCATGCAGATACAGACCAGCAGCTTCAGGTAATGATCACATCATCCAATGGATAAAAATATGCACACAATGGTGCCAGACTGGCTGATACATATATTTCTGTAACTGCTGTTATCCTGGGATATTGATGCTAGAGTTTCCTCAAAATGGCAATAAAGAAAACAAAGTGAGCAGCAGTTCTGAGGATGATAATGGAAACAGACAATGGCCAGACTGGTCTGAGTAAGTACTAGTGTGGAGACAAGGTGCTGGAAACATTCCTCAGAGATTGTGATCCATATTGACATGATGGAATCATGCAGTCGTTGAGATCTGGTGGATTGTTGGATCGTCGGATTTGTTGGATTGAGATCTGGTGACTGTGGAGGTCATTTGAGTACAGTGAACTCATTATCATGTTCAAGAAACCAGTTTGGGATGAATTGAGCTTATGACATGGTGCGTTATGCTGCTGGAAGTAGCCATAAGAAGATGGTACACTGTGGTCATAAGGAATGGATATGGTCAGCATCAATACTCTGCTGTGGTGTTTAAAAAAATGCTCAATTTGTGTTAAGGGGCTCAAAAAGTGCATATGTGAATATATCCCCCACACCATTACACCACCAGCCTGAACCACTGATACAATGCAGGATGGCTCCATGCTTTCATGTTTTACTCCAAAGTCTGACCCTACCATCCATATCACAGCAGAAATCAAGCCTCATCGGACCTGGCAACGCTTTTTCTAATCTTCTGTTTTCCAAATTTGCTGAGCCCGTGTGAATTGTGGCCTCAGTTGTCTGTTCTTAGCTGTCAAGAGTGGCAGGCTGTATGGCTTCCTGCTTCTGTAGCCCATCTGCTTCAAAGTTAGGCATGTTGTACATTGAGATACTCATCTGCATACCTCAGTTGTAACGGGTAGCTATTGACTTTCTATCAGCGCGAACCACACTAAAAGATCTGCCCCTCCATAGTGGCCTAAACCTGGGGATAGCCAATAAACCAGTATCGGAGGACCTTAACGAGTGGAGAGGAGTGTAATGACTAGGCAGGGCTTAAACCATGAAGAGCTTTAAAGGGTAGGGAGGAAGTTAACAACTCTGTGTGTTTGAATAAGAAGTACTCATGTTCAAGCTGCATGAGGCTTTTGCTCTGATCATTCATTTATTGTGATAATCAATAATATTGTTTATCGTCCCAAGCCTCCAGTCTGCATTCTTCTCTGTCCTCTGGCCTCTGGCCTCTGGCATCAACAAGGCCCATAGAGCTGCTGCTAACTGGATATTTTCTTTTTTTCTTTTTGGACCCTAGAGATGGCTATGTGTGAAAATCCCAGTAGACCAGCACTTTCTGAAATACCCAGACCCAGTTTAGCACCAACAACCATGCCATGTTCAAAGTCACTGAAATGACCTTTCTTCTCCATTCTGATGCTCGGTTTGAACCTCAGCAGGTTGCCTTGACCGTGTTTCCATACCTAAGTGAATGAAGTCGCTGCCATGTGATTGGCTGGTTAGATATTTGTGTTAAGGAGAAGTGGCTGGTGTACAATATATGTGAGTATTCATGTCGTAGCCAGCGGGGTGGCTGACAGGTTGCTTGAGCATGTTGCCGACTATCAGCTGTGCCCAAGTACAGTCTCCTCATCGCATATACGTTTCTTTCACTTTCCCTCAAACTCCATCTCTCTCAGTCCTCTCTGTCAACCTGTTCCTTCTCTTTCTGTCGTGTTCCTGCTCTGCTGCTCATGCTCGCAACCACATCTGTCTCTGTCCCTCCCGTGAGACGCCACGTCTAAACACTCCTCAAGGGTGAACACAGACACCTGCGCCGCTAAACGTGGGCTGCCGCGCTGACAGTCCTGCCGGTTGTTTACTAATGAACACGTTCCTTGTCTCCAGGTTTAAGCTGACCCAGATAGCAGTGGACACAGCCGCCGGGCCTTACAAGAACCACACGGTTCTGTTCCTGGGCTCGGAAAATGGCCACGTTCTGAAGATCGTCGCCAGCACTCATCCGAACTCCACCTACAGCAGCCAGCTCCTGGAGGATATCGACGTGTACAACCCCAACAAGTTAGATTGCTCCTTCTGTCTGTCCGTTTTCGTTTTTCCCCTCCCTTTGTTTTCCCTCTCTCACTCCCGTGCTCACTCTCGCTCGCTCTCCGAGGGCGAGGAGTACGCACTACGGGAGAACAGACTCTGTGTGCTCCAGCGCTGTTTAATTCTGTTTATGTCTCAAAGGGCTACAGCTTGTCTAGAACTCCCTGAAAATGACATGAGCAGTTTACTTATTTGGTTTGCTGGGTTTTTTTTTATTCTCACTCTGACAGCTCTGTAGCACACAGCAATTATTGCAGTGCTGAGAAACACCCACTTGCCAAACCATTACACACACGGGCGCACGTGACACTCGCTTTGTTTCTGCGTTTCACCCTCCTCTCACTCTCTCTTCTGAATGGTGTGTAAGTGTACACTATGGGAGTGAAGACTCCACCACTGATTAGTTTGATTCGTCTCCCTTGGCCCCATTGGAGATGACACAAATGCCTGTCTGGGTACTCCGTTTACTGTCTCGCTTCACGTGTGCACACTCCCTCAGTCTCATTGGTACACATTCAGGCTTTTTATTAATACAACACACTCAGTCTTATAGTAAACACAGCATCTTTTAAAGAAGCAACTCTTGGGAAAGGCCCAGTGTTTGCAGTTGTAGGTTGTGCTGTTTATACACTGTTTATAGGTAATGTAAAACATCCTGCATGGCCTCATTTGGGGTGTCACTTAGAACTGACGCTTTCCTGTCAAGCTTAGCATATGTGCTGGCTGAATGTACCCAAGCGTTGACAGTTTTAACATGCTCACTTTTTTATAATGCCAAGAGCACTTTTCAGCATGTGTACAAACCCCTACGTTCTCACAGCAGGTAAAAGTGGGCTAAATCCGATCTTTTTCGTCATATGTGACAAGACTGTCGCAATACCTAGTGAGCTGCCTACATAGACAGCGTGTTACGTCATGGTATAAGAATGCTGTTCCAATTCCTTCTGAGATACAGTACCAGTCAAAAGTTTGAACACATCTTCTCACCCAGTGTTTTTGCGTATTTTTAAATGTTTTCTACATTGTAGATTAATATCGAAGACGTCAGAACTATGAGGGAACATGTATGGAATGGTGTAGTAAACAAAAAAGTGTTAAACAAACCAGGATAAGTTTTATACTTAAGATTCTGCGTGTCATACCTCTGCATGGTTGCAAACATATTAAGAAGGTATGAAAGTCCTCAACTCTTGACAATGCGTGTTGATTGAAACCCTTTCCAGGTGATGACCTTGTAAACCTGATTTGAGAGAATCCCAAGAGTGTGCAATTGGGAAAATGGACATTGACAGTGAAGGAGGTTCTCATTGGCGGGATACCGAAGTAACAGACCTCATAAATATCTGAGGTTATGTCTCTGTGCAAACAAAATTAGAAGGGACGCATTGGAAAGGAGGAAATTTCTTGAGGAAATTTCTAAAGAAATGACCGAACATCACCACAGGAGAACGTGGTTGCAACATCAAAAGAAGATCATGTTTAAAGGCAAAGTTTAAAGAAACCAAGGACGCAAATCTCAGAAGTGGCTGGGGCCGAAAAACATGCAGACGCCCTTATTCAGAGCAACTTACAATTGGTACAATCTTACAATCCAAGCAATTGTGGGTTAAGGGCTCAAGAACCCAACAGTGGCGGCTTGGCAGAGGTGGGATTTGAACCCTCGACCTTCTGGTCCAGAGTCCAGTACCTTAACCACCCAACAGTGGCGGCTTGGCAGAGGTGGGATTTGAACCCGGGACCTTCTGGATCAGAGTCCAGTACTTTAACCACTAGGCTACATTTACATTTACAGCATTTAGCAGACGCCCTTATCCAGAGCGACTTGCAATTGACGTACAATTTACAATCCAAGCTATTGTGGGTTAAGGGTCTTGCTCAAGGACCCAACAGTGGTAGCTTGGCAGAGGTGGGATTTGAAATATGGACCTTCTGGTCCATAGTCCAGTTCCTTAACTGCTAGGCTACCACAGTCCCACATAATTCCATGCGTGGCCCTTCATAGTTTTGATGTCAATGTCATGATCATTAAAGAAGTTCCTGCTACTGTGCCTATGCCTGTTTCTGTGGACTCCATTTTGATCGTTTACCCATGGATGAGCGAGTCATATGAAGCGTTGCTCTTTTGTGCATAGTTTAAGAGCGTGAACTGTTCAGATGAATAATGGACACAGGTCACTTTGGAAGATGTGAACAGCCTAAAGAAAAAGATGGATTTGGCAAGAAAATCGGATTCGGACCACTTGGCCTGCTGTGTGAACGTAGCCTTAGAGGATTTAGCTTTTTTATTTTGTAGCAAATGAATTGTAGCTATAGCTATGACACCATTTTTTAATAGCTGAACATTCTAGCTTTTTGAAGCACACCTGAAACAAAATGTTATTTTATTGAATGTCTTTTTTCCATATCAAGGAAAAAATGAAATCACAATTAGTATTTTGTTGCTCCTCCTCAGACTTTTATGATGGCCTGAATTCTTTAAGGTATGGACTTCACTAATGAAAAGTAAAATTCTACATCACGCTGGTTCCAACTTTCTATAGTAACTTTTGACAAATCAGCTTTACAGCATGGAGCCTGCTTACTGATCAGTTTTTTTTTTTGTAATTTTCTCCCATACATTTTCAAGGTGATTGAGAGTCAGACAGCTGGTCTTGTCATTGAGATGATGTGCCTTTAACAGTTTTTGCTCTGAGGCAAGATGCATTATCATTCTGAAAAATGTCTTCATCATCACAAAAAAGTATTTTCTATCAGTGAAATTTGAAAATTCATCTCCACTGGTCCTTTCCCTGACAAGCAACCCCAAATAACAAATGAGTTTGGAAATTTGATTGATTTCTTTAGGCAGTCATCTATATATGTTTCATTAGAATGGCACCAGAGAAGTTCATATCCTTGACCAATGCAGATTCATGATTCACATTCACACTGCTGTTTTGCTGTGCACTTTATTTTCAAAGCATATTACACACGCTGGGAATCCAATAATACACTTAAATACACATTCAGTAGAACTCATATTTTGGTATATATCTGGCAATCGACATATAGTAGTACAATACTCTTCTGCAGATGCTGGGCATCGATGCAGCAGCTAGCTGACTGAGCTGAGGGCCACCAATGGACTAACCATTTTGTTTTTGTGTTACACTTTGAATACATTATTCAATAAATTACATTAGATATTCAACACTTTATTATAAAATAGGCTTGTTTGAGACTATATATAGAGTGTATATATAAAATTCCTCGGTTTGCAATACGGCCCCTTTGCGATGGGTTTATGTTTTTACGTAACCCCATTGTAATAATAATATTCCTGTTAATAACCTTAATAACCTTCCTGTTTTATTTGTACTTGCTTCAGTGTTAGACACAGCAGACTGGGAACAATCAACATCTTTTGCCACAATCCAGTTTGGATTTCCTTCTTGACAGCGTTTTATAATCCTTTCTGTTATTTTAAATGGCATTCAAATTCAGAAATGCAAATTAAAAGGTGATGCCTTAAGTTGTCCTCAATATTGAGTGATCCCTTAATGGAAAAAGTATGGCATTCATTAAAATAGCTTAATTGAATTTGGGTGTGTTTCAGGAAGCCAGAATGTTCTGCAGTTATATAAAAATTGTTCAGTGTCATTTCTGTGATTTGTTTATTTGCTAGGAGGTAAAAAAAAAAAACCCTGAATGAACATTCTCCAAGTGTGTTGATGCCATATTTGCCAGGGGTTGTACTCTGCGCAGATGCGTTTTTAAACTATTAACAGTTTTAAACTTGCATTCTGTAGTATATTAAGTGTTTATTGAAGGGATTAGCAACTGCCCTTAGGCTTGCATTATTCATGAGTTTTAATTAAACACGTGCTACAGGTAGAATGACACCGGGGTGTTTTATTGAGCTATTTTAAGGAACTGTTTCAAGAATAAGGCTACCCCTGTCAACCCTCACCAGGTGCAATGTGCGCGGGGAAGACCGGAGGATTCTGGGACTGGAGCTGGATAAGGATCATCATGCCCTGTTTGTGGCCTTTTCTAGCTGTGTGGTTCGTGTGCCACTGAGCCGCTGTGCCGACTATGGAACCTGCAAGAAGTGAGTAATGCTGCACTTTCACTATTTGTGACACCATCCCTTATTTATGATATTATACTTATTATAAATGAGTATAATATTGGTCCTAGTATTCTAATTACTAATTACCCAACACATTTGGTTCCATGATACGAGTATTTCTATGGTCACAACCCAGAGGTCATTATGTAAATCTCTTCATTGCTTTTAGTAAAACATTGCCATGAACCGTGGTCTATATGTTCCTCTCTGTAGAGGTCTGCATTGTTTAACCTCTGTTATGTTCATTGAAACAGCACATTGACCATACAGTAGCATAGCCACATAACATTTAGATAGTTTTCACGTAGTGTTTTATTTTACACAGTAATGTTAAAATTAAAACACAATATGAAAACATGTAGTACAGTACTGTACATTTACATTACATTTACAGCATTTAGCAGACGCCCTTATCCAGAGCGACTTACAATTGGTACAATCTTACAATCCAAGCAATTGTGGGTTAAGGGTCTTGCTCAAGGACCCAACAATGGCAGCTTTGGCTGAGGTGGGATTTGAACCCTGGACCTTCTGGTTCATAGTCCTGCACCTTAACCACTAGGCCAAAAGGATCATTACCATGTTGTTTTATGCCTTTAAGGGTTTGCTCGTACTACTTTTCTGTCATTCAGATGTGAATTCGATTTATATAAGACATTGAAATTTTCTATTATAATTCTTAAAACCTTGGACATCAAATGCAAATGGACTTTGCTCAGATGGACTTTAAATGGCGCGTACCTGTATCATTAAAATAGTTTTTTGTTTATAGGTTAATATTTTAATTACAACATCTCCAGTTATTCAGCAATTTAGATACAGGGGAAAATCATAATATTATTGAAGCCTTCCTCTGCCGTAGGCTATAATGAGAAATAGATTTAGACGTGACATCATTTTTTTAGCCAGCGTTGCTCATAAGAAGGTACGGCTGAGCAGACAGCTAATGAAAATTAAATTTAGTCTCCTTTGATGTTGAAATTAGATAGTGAAAAATGGGCAAATTGTATTTTGTTATATTTTTGCCAGTGCATCATCCCTGTCAGCATCGGGGTTGAGATGGGTGCCATTTTCTGTGATTGGATGGTTTGTCAGGATTCTCTAGTACTAAAATCTGCTGCCTTGCTGAGTTTTTGTGCTCTCCAAGCAAGCTAAAACTGATGATTAATTCATGTTGTTTAGCAGAGGAAAGCATTAATATATGCTGACCTTAAGTACATCGCGTTTGCGTACATCCTGCTTACATGGAACTGTGATTAAATAAGGAACCCTGAAATATGTAATTATACACAGTCAGTCAGTCAGAAATGACTAAATTCCAGGGCTATGGTATAAATTGATTTCTATATAAATAATATCTGACAGAGAATTGAGAAGTGTAAGGCATGTGATATGAGATAATGTTTTCTTTACTGAGAAAGACACTGGAAGGGTAATTGTAAACAATGGTTCTTATCAGTTTTATTATTTATCCGTTTTTTTGCCTGGGGCTTGCACTTGGAAACCATTCAAAGTCAAATTTCTTTATATAACATAGAGAATTGTCTCAAAGCAGCTTTACAAAAATCTAGGCCCATAGCACTAACTGAGAAAGCCTGGGAAAAACTTCCTAATTTTTTTATGGAAGGAACCTGGGAGGACCAGGACTCAAAAAGGGACCCAACCTCCTTGGGCAACCTAGAAGATATATAGAAGATATTTACATTTACAGCATTTAGCAGACGCCCTTATCCAGAGCGACTTACAATTGGCACAATCTTACAATCCAAGCAATTGTGGGTTAAGGGTCTTGCTCAAGGACCCAACAGTGGCAGCTTGGCAGAGGTGGGATTTGAACCCTGGACCTTCTGGTCCATAGTACCTTAACCACTCGGCCACCACAGTCCCACAACATTTTACAGCATTTAGCAGACGCCCTTATCCAGAGCGACTTACAATTGGTACAGTCTTACAATCCAAGCAATTGTGGGTTAAGGATCTCAACAGGAAGGTTTTGTACTCATAGCATGATCAGTCAGGTGGAGGAGGGGAGGGGTAGCTATTGATATATGATGTGGTTTGACGGTATAAGGACCGGAACTAATTTTGGAAGTGAGAATTGTACTGGTAACGGAAGAAGGAAAGGGAAAAAAGGATATGTAGTTAGTTGTTGTTAAGAATACAGAGTACTTTAATAGACCACATTGCACTGTTAGTACCAGTACAAGAAAAATAAAGTATAATAAACTAAACTGGGACCATCCAGGTTTCTTTACGAATGCTGCTACAGATGTTTTACCAATAGGAAACTGAGGGCCAGAGCTCTGCACTTTTAAAGAGAATATCCCTTAAACCGATAGCCCAAGCAGAGCACAGCAGCTGCCTCTGTGCTGAGGAGCTGATGAAAATGGGGACGTGTCTCCTCCACAGCATGATGAACGTCCCCTCACACCAAGACGCCACCAGCCAAACTGCTCTCACGCTCAAATAGAAACCATCTGATTGGCTAGAAGCCAGTAGCGACCACACCACAGAGGCTGTGAGGTTTTCTTCTTCCATAACTAGTGGACATGAACCCTGATATTCCTTGTTTCACCTCATCGTGAATCCAAAATCCTGCAATAGGATTGAGCTAAAATGGCCAAGAAGAGGGCGCACCTCGGTTGGGATTACAGGCTGATAGTCACTGCCGACTGCTTGTCCCTGTTTCAGGCTTTTCACACCAGCGCTTTACTTACAGAGAAGAATGCCCCTAACTGCAGGCATTAGCTAGTGGCTCACTGAAAGCTAAACAGCACTTAGCCTCAGGAGACAGCCGAGACGTACTGTTCCAGCAGCGCCATTGTGTGAGAGAAAATACCCCTGGTTCTGTATTTCATGTCCACCTTACTTAAGAACACCTCACCCATATAGGGAGGCTTTATTTGATTTTCAGCACCATAATCAATCTCAGCCGCATGTGAATTAAAAAATATCAATAAAGCATACCTACTGGGAAAATCACTGAGCTCGAGTTCTGCTCATAGCAATTTCTGAATTTGCAAAGTATAACTTTTTTTCTTTTTTTTAACTGAGGAGTTTTGCTATGCTGGGATTTTTATCCAGTGCTTATGCCAATCAGAAGATAATAGGACCTAAGGGTTTAAGGTACTGCACTCAATTAGATCTGCTACAGCAAACTAGATGGGTCCGCTTGTTTGGAGCACACCAAGATTCGGATGCCAGTGTTCACACTTGAATCGAACCAAACTTGCTAAGTGTGAAAACACCCTTGGAACTCCAGTCATCCCCAGTTCTTGCGGTGTGAACAAGCGACAAAGGGGGCACAGTTCTAAGAATTACGAAAAGTTCCCCCAGTGCTAATAAAAGAGCCGCTCTGTCTGTAGAACAAGATTGTGTAGCATTGGACTAGTTTGTTTTTTTAGGCTTCTTCATTGTGTCACTCAGCTTCGTACTCGATCGCGAACCACACGCTACACAATATACCCCCATATATTTTCTTCCCTCACCGCCTCTCCTCCTCTTCCCACAATCCTGCCTGTCTTTCTACGGCTGTTTCATCAGCTTAGCCATGTCACAGAGTCCCAGTTGGGTTCTGTCAGCCATAGCACACCTGTCAATCATGCTCTCAGGCACACACACATCTGGCTCTCAAGCATTGTCCTGACAGTCTCCTCATCTTCTTTCTCGCTCTGCCCCACTCACACTCTCTCTCTCTCTGTTTCTCTCTCGAGTCTGGCCAGTCAGGATCTCATGCTTTGTTTGAGTGATGGCCAGGCCTGCCTGTCCACTCTGACATGTCACATAGCAGTGCTCTATTTTGTGGTGAAGCCTGGTGAAGGAGAGTGGTGGGGGGGTGCATGGACGTGGTCCATGTGGAGCACATCTGGTATGATTTAACTGTGTTTGTGTTCATGTGTGTATTTTAGAAGCTGTCTGTCCTCACGAGACCCCTACTGTATCTGGCTGAAGACCGGCAGCTGTGCCACTGTGGCGCCAGGAACCAAGTGAGTTACTGCACACACCATCCTTTTGTCTACGTGCTTTATTAGAACCAAGTTATAATAAATTATAACTCCGGTTTCAGATGATTTCAGTCGGTTGCAATGCATATTTTTAACATGCTCTGCTTAAACAAAATTCAAATTGGCACAATTTTGAGAAATGAAGATCGGGTTGGTTGTTGGTTTATTTGAAGTATCCACAACAATGCTGTAACTGTTCCATACAGACACGAGAACTTAAACCAGTGTGGTTCCATTTTGGGAACAGTAATATTTGTAATTTACAAAAGCATAGTAGTTTTTGTAGATTACAAATATTGATTGGGTCGCACGGTGGCTCAGTGGGCAGCACCGCCGCCTCACAGCAAGATGATCCTGGGTTCAATCCCAGGGTGGAGCGGCCTGGGTCCTTTCTGTGTGGAGTCTCCATGTCTTTCCCCCCATATATATATATATATATATATATATATATATATATATATATATGTGTGTGTGTGTGTGTGTGTGTGTGTGTGTGTGTGTGTGTGTGTATATATATATATAGCTTTTCTATTGTTCTTGCTATTTTAAGTATCTAAAATCTTATCTCAGTGTAGTGCTGTGTGCAGTGCATCAATTCATTCTGTCCCTCTTTACAAACACATTGATGAAATATTTAATGGGAAAGCACAACGTATTTCCTGTTGTATTTATGGCACGAGCAGGCATTTCAAAAGAAAGCATTGAGCTGAGATTCACAAGGTTATGAGAAACAAGCATATTTAAATCTGTGTAAGCTTATTCTCACACAGAAAAACTAATTCTCAATTTTAGACTAAAGGCCTATTCATGCAGAGTGAGAATTTTCACACGAAAAAAAGAAAATGAATGCGATTTTTCACATAGTGGGACCTTCACACCAAGTGCTACGTTTTTTTGTTGTAAAACTCCCTGTCTGCTTTTGCTTCTTTAATTTCTCTTCTCTTAATATGTCAGGGAGATTTCACCCTGCCTTCTTTTTATAAAAACAAAGACAAGACAAAGCTAGTGCAGCAAGCTCTACGTTTTGTTTTTATGGCCATGAATAGACTAGAATTCACTTAGATAAACAAGAAAACGGTTCCATACAGTCTCTGTGAGGTTTATCACCATCATTCTCCAGCCTTTCAGCTATATTCCACCAGATATTTTCTTTAGTATCCATATTTTTATAGTCACTGTGTTGCTTGTCCTAAAAGCTCTTGTGCTCTGCTGCTCCAGGATGAGCTGTTCTACCTGACAACTGAGATCTGATTGGTCAACCTGATTTTAACACATCTGAACAACGCTGAAATTAGAACAGGCTCAGATTAAAAATTATACCCAGCCTTGCAGTCCGTCACTTTCAGACTTTGTGTGAAGGATGTTCTTTTTCAAAACTTGACGTACATTTTTTTCGCCTGTAAAAAATAGACTCAGACTGAAAAGACCTTTATCCACAACTGTCCCATGACCAAAGCACGGTTCTCGCACCTTTACATTTACAGCATTTAGCAGACGCCCTTATCCAGAGCGACTTAGAATTGGTACAGTCTTACAATCCAAGCAATTGTGGGTTAAGGGTCTTGCTCAAGGACCCAACAGTGGCAGCTTGGCAGAGGTGGGAGTTGAACCCAGGACCTTCTTGTCCATAGTCCAGTACCTTAACCGCTACCACAGTCTCACCTTTGATTGCAGATCCTGCACGTCATTCACCTGAATGGTACCATGTCTGTGCTTATGATGAGAGTAAAACCAGGAAAATATTGCTGAGGTTCATTCTGCTTATGCTGATGCGTTTAATAAAACTTCCTGCTCCAGAGGCTGCTGTTATATGCGTCGTTACAATTGCTGTACTACAACAGCTAATATATCTGGCAAGGTAACATATGGGTTAAGTAGATTAACAGCCTTAATATTAAGGCCACTGGGCCACTATTACATTTGTATAATGACAATATATAATTATTTCTCAGGTTCTTTAGTAGAATACAACCAAAAATACAGGAAATTTGTATGCAGTGTTTAAAAAAACCTTCTGTAGGCTACAGTGGTAAATATTTATTGTGACCTCCACTTACACTTGAGCAATAGCGGCATCTGGCAGCTTCATCGGGATGCCAAGTTGACCATTTTACAGTCTGATGAAGCTTGATCAGGAATGGACTTTTTGGAAGTATAGCAGCTGAAAAACCACTTTTTCGAAGAGGTCACACTAAATAGTGACTTTTAAATACTTACATATGATCATTATACCATTGCTAACACAACAAATCTAATGGAAGCCCAAGACTTTTGCACAGTACTGTTTGTGCAGCCACAGTCATATACCTGGGGAACTTGTGATTCATGCACCTGAATCGATACGAATTTCTGTCCAACTTTTGCCAACTTTAGCGAAGTGCACCAATACGGTAGCATATAACAGTAGTTAAACTGATTTTTGAAGTGTAAGCAAATCAGTGCGCGTTATGGGGTCATGATATCAGGTTTTGCATTGCCAAAGCCTTAATGGAAAGGCACTGGGTTGTATATTAATTTGATGTTATTGAACGCACTATGCGCCGCTGCATGCATCCTCAGCTTTTAATTCATGTAATTTGAAAATAATATGCTTCATTTAATCAATATTAATTATATGCCGACAACTTGTGCAATTTGAATCTCCTGCTCTGAGCATGTCAAAACATTATGAAACTAAGCAGTACAGCAATCCATCTTGTTTGCGCAAAAGACTTGAGCGCACCTTCCCTTCGATGGCTGGAGGAAATGAAAGGGCAAGAGCTGTGCCTTCACCTACACAGGACTATTGATTACACCCAGCCCGATGTCGTTTATTTATCCGCACAGGACCAAACCTGTATGACACGCATTCCTATTGACCTGCCACAACTTGTACCACAGCTAGGGAAGACGAAGGAGGAAGCAAATCAATTTGCTATTTTCTTTCTCTGTACCATCTTGTTCTCTCTCTCCTTCCTCTCTTCTCTATCTCTCTCTCTCTCTCTCTCTCTCTCTCTCTCTCTCTGCTTGCATGGAACGCAAAGTAATGCCGAGCTCCTTGGCTGTCCGCTGCCATGCATGTGTATGCCAAACCTCCAAGAACTAAACAGAGAGAGAGATGTTCCCTCCACCACCCAGCAGGCCTTTAGCACTTTTATCCCGCTGAAACATGGCTGCTACTCTAAATCACTCCGAGCGCTTATTTCTTCATCACTTTGGCTGTAAATTGTAGCACAGCATTAGTCGTGGTGTACTGCAGGCGCTGGTCTGTGATCCAAATGCGAGTATCGATCACCTTAAATAAAGCCGCAGAGTTATCGCCTCTGTGCCACCTGACCACCCATGTCTTATGTTTAATGTATGGCTATCTGGCCTACTGCTAATGAGATGTGAGGAACGTATCAACAGAAGATTCATAAAGTCTCCAGCACACAACAGAACTCAACAATGTTTGCCTTGTGTGAAGAGACTAGTGTGAACACATTGTTGCATAAAATATAAATAAATAAATAAATTCAGCCTGATCTTTATTTCATTAAAATTATACATGTAATGACAAAGACCAGCAGATGTTATACAGTGGTACCTCAGGTTCTTGTCCACCTCGATTCTTGACATAGGAGTCGAGACTCGTTTTAGCGAGTCACAATTCAGTACTCAGTGATTCAGGTTCACAATAGTCGTCAGAGAAGATCTCTGGTATTTTCATTGTGTTTTTTCTTTATTTTTATATCTACAGTACAGTATTCTTAGTGCAAATAAATCTTCATGGGTCTTCTCTTAAATGTTAGTCTATATCAGCGAACCGAAGAACAGAACACAGGCTACAGTTTGCTTAGCAGCTATGCTAGCGCCTTGAGTTCACCAATAGAGTAGGTGTTTGCTTTTCAATCCCTTACTCTTAATCTCACTTACATGAGATTTGTCAGCACTTTATTATAACATGAGATTTGTGTTAAAGATTTTGACCAACTGTGGGTCAGTTTGCATTGTTGCTCGGTACTCGATGAGAACCGAGGTACCACTGTATTCTGTTTACTGGTCAAATATGTTGGTTTGGTGTGCATTCATACACACCAAGACGACATGCTGGTGACCAGCATACAAAACACAACAAATGCTTGTCTTTTAAACATAGTATTATCATGTTTACACTAATTATATGTATCAAGGTATACACTCCCCGGCCACTTTACTAGGTACACCTGTTCAACTTCTTGTTAATTCAAATATCTAATCAGCCAATCACATGGCAGCAACTCAATGCATTTAGGCATGTAGACATGGCCAAGACGATCTGCTGAAGTTCAAACCAAGCATCAGAATAGGGAAATACAGTGGTTTTGATTATAGCATGGTTTAGGGTTTACAGAGAATGGTCCAAAAAGCAGAATATATCCAGCGAATGACAGTTCTCTGGCCAAAAATGTCTTGTTGATGCCAGAGGTCAGAGGAGAATGGCCAGACAGGTTGAGCTGATAGAAAGGCAACAGTACCTCAAATAACCATTCGTTACAACCAAGGCATGCACATCTCTGAATGAACAACACGTCAAATCTTGAGTCACTGACAGGCCACAGCAACAGAAGATCACACTGGGTGCCACTCCTGTCAGCTAAGAACATGCAATTGAGACTACAATTCACACAGGCTCACCAAAATTGAACAATAGACGATTGGAAACATGTTGGCTGGTCTGATGCGTTTTGATTTCTGCTGCGACATTCTGATGGTAGGGTCAGAATTTGGCATAAACAACATGAAACATGGATTCATCCTCAACGGTTCAGGCTGGTGTTATTGGAGTAATGGTGTGAGGGATATTTTCTTGGCATACTTAATCCCAGTTGAGCATCATTTATAAACCACAGCCAACCTGAGCATTGTTGCTGACCATGTTCCTCCCTTTATGTCCACCATCTTCTAAGTGCCATGTCACAAAGCTCAGATCATCTCAAATTGATTTCTTGAACATGGCAATGAGATCACTGTGTCAGAGGGACAGCACAGGTTGGAAAATTGGGAGACAAAATTTGAGAGGGAAGACTGAGATGGTTTGGACATGTGCAGAGGAGGGATAGTGGATATATTGGTAGGAGGATGTTGGCGATGGAGCTGCCAGGCAAGAGACGGAGAGGAAGACCAAAGAGGAGTTATTTGGTTGTGGTAAATGAAGATATGCAGGGAGTTGGGTGAGAGTAGAGGACGTGGAGGACAGGGTGAGGTGGAAACGTTTAACTCGCTGTGGTGACCCCTGATAAAGGGAGAAACCGAAAGACGAAGAAGAAGAAGGCAATGAGATCACTATACTCAAATGGCCTCCACAGTCACCAAATCTCAATCCAATAGAGCACTTTTGGGATGTGGTGGAACAGGAGATTCTCATTGTAGATCTGCAGCCGACAAACCTGCAGCAACTGAGTGATGTTATCATGTCAGTATGGACAAATTCTGGGGAATGTTTTCAGAACCTTGCTGAATCTATGCCACAAAGAACTAAAGCGGTTCTGAAGGTAAAAGGGCGTCTAACCCTGTACTAGCAAGGTGTACCTAATAAAATGGCCGGTGAGTGTATAATGTTAATATATTGAAATTTAGAATTTAGTGGCCAAACCTGTCATAAGCCATTTTATTATATTCAGCAGATGTGAAAAATGTGCTTGAAACCATTACAACTTAGCCTTATTAGCATATTAGCATCATTAGTTCAAACACACTGTGAAGGTCAGAGTGTGTGTAGTATGTTTGGAGCTACAATACAACATAATGTCCCCAGCGGTTTATTTTAATAGTAACAAAACATTTCAGAGATGTGTTTTAGTATTCTTACATTCTTTAGAATATCTACGTAGCATTTGCACACAGCTAACAAGTGAGCTGTTTATGAACTTACTTGCAGTGGCTAGAAGTAGGAGAAAATAATGTGATTTTTAAGAGTACTGGACTCTCTCTCTAAGTCTTTATATTAGCAGCAGTTTATCTAACAGCAGCCAAATATGTAAAAATATACCACAGTGGCAATGTTTGTTGATAATGTTAGCACATAGCTAACAGGCAGCCATGCTAGCTAACTAGTGAGTACTGCTCTGTTTAAGTCAGTGTTTGAAATGGCACCTTTATTGCACTTTTGTGCAGCTTACCTTATAAAAATGCATTTCATTTTGAGGTACTTTAATGTTCAAACCTACTCCTAGTGTCATGGTCAGCTGGTTTTCTCTGCATGTTTGATATGCCACGAAGAAGTTGGGAATGAAAACAGGAAACCCTGTAGTTTAGTTTTCAGTTCAAAAATACCTTTGATGCTGACATCACAGGCAATAACAAATCCTACATGTGCATCAGCGGTGTGTGCAGAGCCACTCGGTTGGGGAGTAAAATAAGAGATAGATTTTTTTCGTTGCCAGAAACGTGTTTATGGCAGTCAATGAGTACATGAGTAATGCCAGCCTCGGAGGCCGTCTAGTGGTCGGGCAAGTTGTTCATCAGAGTTAGCAGGATGGTGTCATCTGAACGTAAAAGATGTGCTGCTTCCAAACACAGCTCAGTTATTTATGTTCCCCAGTGAAGTGTGTCCAGTGTTTGTCAATGCAGGCACCGGGAGAAAACAGTTCTTCATCTGCCTTTTCACCTTCTGACTTCTGGGTAATTTATGTCTCTGGCAGTTCAACTTGTGGTTTAATAGTGCCTGGCTCTCGGAGGAGAAATCTTTGGAAAGGGCTGTTGTGAGTCTTTTGTTGGCTAAATGGTGTTTCACTGTCAAATCTCTTCATGTTTATCTAATTAGAACCAAGTATGACCACATGGTCTTTCATGCGCAAGTGGTAATTTATTGCAATCACCTTGATTAATAGTGTGCTTTAAATATCGTGTGTGGGATTTAGGACCCTTTCTGGACTCCTTGTCGTACTGGGGCGCACAGAATTTAGAGGGGTGCTACTGTACCCCTCTGCTTGCCAACTGCGATTGAAAATAAGCCTGTTAAACACTAAATAGATTTAGTGATTTAACACTAGATTGGGCATTGCTCTGCCATGGACGAGAAATAAAGAATACATTACCATGAAAGATTTGTATTAATTGCATTAATTTTATATATGCTAATGTAACCAATGTCTTTAATGGTCTAATATGTAGTGTAATGTGTAATATGTAGTGAAGGTGCATGGTGCATCCTGTAGTTCTGCTCGGCAATCCAGCATGAAATTGACTTTACCCCGGTGAATTTAGTGGGGCACAGCAAAATTGTGGGTCTGATGACAACCCTGGTGCCATTTATTTTGGAACTTTTATTAGTTAGAGTAAATGCTGGTTATGTTAACTGTACCCAAAGCATTCACTTTATTATGTATATAGTGTTAAAGCCTAGCCTGAGTCAAAACCGGGAGTGCCCGAGACCAACTACATTATAAAATGGAAGGTTTATGGTCATGCCTTCCAAACAGACAGCAAATGATGTTGGTTACCTCGTGTCTGTCATTGAATAGCCATTGATGCTGAAAGCAACGTTAAGTAAACTACATAAACGAACCCCCACCACGTCAGTGTCACTGCAGTGCTGAGAATGATCCGTCATGTTGAGATCCAGACCATTAGAGAACAGAGTAAAGGGGGCTAACCGATTAGTAGAAAAACAGATGGATTACAGTCTGTAATTGTAGAACTACAAAGTGCTTCTACAGCAAATTGAGAAACTGACATTATAAAACAGTGCTGACATCTGCTCTACTGCTGTATTAATGCTGCTTTTTGCTAATAGTCACAATTTCACACTATCAAGCTGGCACAGTATTACTATAAATCATAACGCCTTTGCTCACCTAGCTTTGGCTTAGCAAAAAAATGTCAAGAGATTCTATTGGGAATGAACGTAATGTTTGCACTCACTGACCACTTTATTAGGTACACCACCTTGTTTCTACACTCATTATTCATTTTATAAGCTCCACTTACCTTATAGAAGCACGTTGTAGTTCTACAATTACAAACTGTAGTCCATCTGTTTCTCTGCATACTTTTTGTCCCCTTTACTCTGTTTAGTAATGGTCAGGACCCCCACAGGACCACCAAAGATCAGGTACTGTTTGGGTGGTGGATCATTCTCAGCACTGCAATTGATCCCAAGCAATTGTGGATTGGGTCTTGCTCAAGGACCCAACAGTGGCAGCTTTGGCTGAGGTGGGATTTGAACCTTCTGGTCCATAGTCCTGCACCTTAACCACTAGGCCACCACAGTCACCACAGTGTGTTGTGCTGGTATGAGTGGATCAGACACAGCAGTGCTGCTGGAGGTTTGAAACTCTGTGTTCAGTCACTGTACCCTCTGTTAGACACATGACCATACTGATCTATCTTGTAGATGTAAAGTCAGAGACAGTAGCTCATCTCTCTCTGTTGTTGCACAGTTTGTGTTAGTCATCCTCTAATTTTTCATCAGTGCTTACAGGATGCTGCTTTTTGGTTGGTGGACTGTTTTCAGTCCTACAGTGACACTGAGGTGTGACTCCAGCAGCACTGCTGTGTCTGATCCAGTCATGCTAGCACAACACACAGTAACACCACTACCACCACGTTGGGTGTTTATATGGATTATAGTCTAATTGTAGAACTACAAAGTGCTTCTCCATGATAAGGACAATGATTGAAGAAACAAGTAGGTGTACCTAATAAAGCGTCTATAATATATCAAATAGGGTATTATTTCAGGATCCCCAGTCTACTGAAACAAAACCACCATGCGTTAGTGAAATCTGTGCACGGATCTAATAAAAATCACAATTTTATGGGGTTTGAGCGTTTCTGTCCTTCTGCTGAACAGACTTGCTGGAACACTGGAGGCTGAATTAGACTTCTGAACTGCAGTCCTGTCATGTGTTAAACCTCTTATGGTACTGCGAAATTCTGGCAGAGATTAAGCCCACCTGAAGACGTTTTCACGGCGCTGCACGTTCCGCAGACTTCGTGATCCACTAAATATGAGAACACCAGAAGTGTGCATGTGAATAGGAATGTGCACGTTTGTATCTTTCATTGCACTAGACCATGCTGATTGGATTCTAGTCCTTATGCGATTTTCTCGTTCGCATTTCATTCTATCAAATTCCCTGATTTCTTAGATCCCAGGAGCGCTGGCAGGATTGTTTTTGGCAGCCAGCTCTAGTCTGAGGCTTTGTTATGCAAAGATGATGGAAATATTCCTGCACTGGAGCCTTGTTTGTGTTCTGATATATCATATCTGCCACGTCATAAGGGAACGTGATATAATTCTGTCTTTCTTCTAATGTCTGAGGGTAATGGAAATGGGAAACCTAAACCGCCGGGCAGTTATGTTGAGGACAGGGTAGTTTGAATCAAATAAAGTGTGTTGCTGCTGTATAACATGCATTATAGCTATATTTCCCTTTGCTATTTTGTATTATGTGGCCGTTTCAGAGGAAATGGGGAAGGCTTTTCCTCCAGTAGTCCGTTGAGGAAAACTAACATACCAACAGCTCGGTTTGGAAATACAAACAGGTCATTTTGAGACTGTGCCTACATTCACATTTACATCATTTAGCAGATGCTCATATCCAGAGTGACTTGCAACTGATACAATCCAAGCAATTGTGGGTTAAGGGTCTTGTTCAAGGACCCAACAGTGGCAGGTTAGCAGAGGTAGAATTGGAACCTTCTGCTCCACAGTCCAGTACCTTAATCACTGGGCTACCAGAGTCGAAAAATATAAGTATTTTAAATTAGACTTAAAAAATTGGCACCCTCTTTTCCACTGTGGAAAAGAACCAATTTGTCCTGTAAGAAATAATGTAAATTGAATTAATCCATTCCAGACCCTCAGAAAATCCACACTGTATCACACATTATATGCATTAATAGAGTTGTATTCTACAGGTGCTCCCTGAGTTACGATGGGGATACGTTCCGATAAATCCATCATAAGTTAAATGTATCCTGAGCTGATGAGTTTTAACGAGTGTTGGTAGAGCATCTATACTGTATCATAGCGGAGTTATGTTAATGTTAAGTTAATATTTAAACACTTACATTAACCTACATTTGGCCAAAATCATTAACACAAAGCTTTTTTTTATAATAAACTGTTGATAAATCTCATGTAATTTAGCAAGTAATGCATTGAAAGTGAAAAGTAAAAGCGAAACGCTTACTCCATTGGTGAACTCAGGACATTAGCATAGCTGCTAAGGTCACTGCAGCCTGTTTCTCCTTTCGGTTTCCTTTCAGTTGGCTGATATAGACCAACCTTTTAGGATCCATGGAGACTTGTGTGCACTAAGAATACACTGTTGTAGACATAAAAAAATAAAGAAAAACATAAACACAGCAGAGATCTTCATTGAGCAAGGACTATTGTGAATCTGAATCACTGTGTACTGAATCATGAATCAAGTTTCGGCTGAAACGAGTCACACGGCTTGACTCGTACTCAAGTTTAAGCAAGTGCGCCGAGTACTGAGCAAACAAACAAATTGTTCTAGCCAAAATGGGTCGAGAAGTACCACTGTGTGTGGTTTGGGATGAATCCTCACAATTTTTATGGGTGTTTTTTTTTTTTTTTTTTACCTGAATTTAAAGGTAACACTTGTCTCTGAGGGTGGAATACTGTAAATGACAAGTGTGTCAAAGCAAAAGCAGCAGATGAATCTTCTCAAGATCCACTGAGGATGTTCGAGATGAATTCACAGGGCATTCAGGATCCCATCGCTGAACAGTGGATATCAGCATTTACAAAATGCATGACGTCCCGCATACACACCAAACAGCATTTTCAGATTTACCCAGCTCGTTTTTCAAAACGAGTACCTATGCAATACTGAGGCACTCTTATTTCACCTGTGGGGGTGAATTCACATCCGGTTCTGGTGCTTAGTAAGTGGAGATTTTTTGGATTTAGTCGTGCTTGACTGCTCTACTGCAGTTTCTGTGTGACATAATGCAGCTAATCTACAGTGGAATTGGAAAAAAAGTGAATATTCCTAGAAAGGATAGCGCAGCAAGATGTCGAGGGAAGCGTAGTACCCTGTCCTCCACAGCCGACAGTGACATTGCAGATATTAAGCTGTCTAGTCCTTGGAATCTTATGATTTAGGGTTTTCAGAAGAATTCAAAGCAGGTGGGCAAAATGTTACTGGTTTTGCTATCATGCTGGTCTAATGGCTAAATACTTGTGTCATAAATGCTTATGAAAAAGTGGCTTTAATCACCGGAACAGTTTGAAATTAATTAATGCCTGAAACGCTAACTGCGGAGCACTTCAGCCCAAATCAGGCTTAATTGTTCTGAATAATTAAACAAGATCATAGCGAATGTGCCTGTTACAATTTGCGAAGTAGCATGTGGAAAAAACGGTTTTTAACAAAAGCTAAAAGCATTTGAATTAGTTCCGCCATCAGGCATTGCAGAGTAATGACCAGTATCAACAGCCTTAATCGAAAGGCAACGCCAGTACTCTTTTTGAAGTACGACGCATTCGTTTTAGACGGATCTAAAATCCATGGCCACTTCAGTGATTTACTTTCTGACCTCTTGTTCAGTAATGTCAGTAGATTAATGTTCTGCTCAGTTGGCTGCCACTGCGGAAGTGCTCGAATTAGACTGCTTCACATTGATTTATAAGGGTGCATGCTATGAGTATTTTAATCTTTTTTTTTTTTAAGCTTACTTACTAAGCTTACTTACTTAGCCAGTTATAGTAGCTCCCTGCAGTTTTTTTTGTTCTACACACTCTTTTTATCCACTTTATTATGTACACCTAGCTAGTACAGGGTTGGATCCACTTTCGCCTTCAGAGCTGCATTAATGCTTTGTGGCATAGATATTCTGCAAAGTGCTAGAATCGTTCCTCAGAGATTTTCGTCAATATTGACATGACAGCATCAAAAAAGCTCCTATTGGCGTGAAATCTTGCCATCAGTAGCCACCCAAAGAGTGCACACTGTGGTCATAAAGGGATGCACATGTTCAGCAACAATACTCAGGTAGGCTGTGGTGTTTAAATGATGCTCATTTGGTATTAAGAGGACTAAAGTGTACCAAGACCATTTTCCCCACACCATTACATCACCAGCATCCTAAAGTGTTGATTGAAGGCAGGATGGATCCATGCGTTCATGTTGTTTATGGCAAATTCTGATCCTACCATCTGACTGTCGTAGAAGAAATCAAGACCAGGCAAAGTTTTTCCAATCTTCTGTTGTCCAATTTTGGTGAGCTTGTGTGAATTGTAGCCTCGGTTGCCCGTTATTAGCTGACAGAAGTGGCACCCGATGTGGTGTTCTGCTGCTGTAGACCATCTACATCAAGGTTTGACATGTTCAGAGATGCCCTACAGTCTTACAACCCAAGCATTGTGGGTTAAGGGTCTTGCTGAAGGAAATGTGGGATTTGAACCCTGGAGCTTCTGTTCCATAGGCCAGTAACTTAACCGCTAGGCTACCACTCTCCCACAACAAGACATTTTGGCCCAGAGAACTGCCACTCGCTGGTTCTTTTCTCTGTTTCGGACCATTCTCTGTAAACCCTTGAAATGGCTGTGTGTGAAAATCCCAGTAGATCATCGGCTTCTGAAATACTCACACCAGCCCTTCTTGCACCAACAGCCACGCCATGATCAAAGCCACTTAAATCACCTTTCTTCCCCATTCTGATGCTCGGTTTGAACTTCAGCAGGTCATATGGACCATGTCTACATGCATATAAATGCATTGAGTGATGCCATGTGATTGGCTGATTACATATTTGTGTTAAAACAGGTGTTGAACAGGTGTACCTAATAAAGTGACTGAAGCTAATACTTCTCAATATTTCTTGAAGGCACACTGCATCACAAGCTTTTTGCAAACAGATATTCTTCTAAAACAAAAGCAGCATTTTTTTTGCTTTGCAATACATGATCTCGGGTTAAACCAGAGTCAGATGTTCATCTTTAGATGTCAGGTGTTCCTTTTTAGCGTTCTGATACAGCACAGGTGATCTCGCAGCTTGGGAAATGTGCTGCAAATAGTGCTTAAATAATCACCGCTAATTGCTATTAATTGCAATCATAATAGCATAAACAGTAATTGCAGTCATAATGTCTGTAATCGTTTTGTAGCTCCAGGGTGCTCTTTTATTTATTTCATATCTTTGTATTAGTGTGTCATTTCACAATCCTTGCCACCGTGGAGGAACACACAACAGTTGTGTCCTCGCATCATGTGATATTCATTGGCTCAAGTGTCTCCGTTAAAGAATGGAAAACAAATTGCAATGCCTTTTTAGTACTTTTCAAGCTCAGGTGGCGGCTCTGTTGTCTCGGACGTGTTGTCCTGGCAGCACAGGTAATTAAGAGAGCAAAGGCAGAATGGAATGCTGCAGGTGATAATTCCATCCATTTCTTCTCTTTGCCTCGCTCTCATTTTTTTCAGGTCAGGGTTTGAGCAGGATGTGGAGAATGGCTACGCGCAGTATCCAGACAGCTGTCACGGTAAGCACAGAACCACCAGTTTGAGTCGTGATTAGGGCTGAATATCAAAATCCGGTTCAGATCCTGATTACTACTGGGAATAAGTATTCTCTACTGCTGAAATGTGGTCCAGAGGGAAGGTTTTTTTATGTTCAGCTTTTTTTCTTCCCTTTTAAACCTATTATATGTAAAATGCTTAATGTAAAAATGATTACTTTCCCTTTGGACCACATTTGTAATTTCAGTAGTAGAGAGTACTTGAGAGAAGTTTGGTGTTCTTCAGTCATTGCCAGGGGCATCACTGGAGATTTATGAATGGGGGGGCAAGCTTTGACTATAGGGGTCTGGTGGTTGGTCCCTAGGAGAATTTAACAATGATCCAAAATGTCCACATTATGAAACTACTTGGAGAACTGCCTCATAGCAGCAAATTTCTATAATATGCCATGTCATTCAAAGACTTTGATGGCCTTCTTATCCATCCAGTATCAAGAGGTACAGATCAAGCAAAGGTAAAAGCAATGTTACTTGCAGTAGCAGATCCTAAATACTGTACACTACTCCGATACTAAGATTATAACTGGTACGGTCGAATGTGCATCTGGTCTGTAGCTGCATTCATGTTTAATAACCTCTGTGACTGAATTTTTAGGACAATAAATTTTTTTTTATTGTAGCACATGGAAATATTAACAATCAAAGCCCCCCGAAATGGATAACAACTGAAAAGGTGCAGTACTAGCCAACATAGCTGTTTAAATCTAATCTATTTTGCTTAGTAAGACTAAGGATTTTCTTAAATTCCAGTAAATATATCAAAATAACTTCCTTTATGAGAACTTTCGAACATTCTAATCTAACAATCATAGTCCCCCCTAAAACCGGTCTAACGACATCTATGGTCATTGTTTTAGTACATTAAGCCGTGTTAAGCTTTTTACTGATAATGGGTTTAAATGGGAAGGAAAAAGGCGTAATGTAAAAATGATTACTTGTGAAGTTTAAATATAAAACAATAAAGATATTCTTTATATCTAAACGTTTGGCACATTTTTTCACCAATTTGGAATTGATAAGAACCGGCATCGACAAGAAGAATCGGAATCGAAGCAAACGATACCTAACCCTAGTCCTGATATCACTCATGTATGGGTTTTATACAGTCGTCCAACATGCATGCTGTATATGTTATATAAATGATTTTTAATCATTTTGGGGGTGGTGTGTTTTTTCCTCTTGTAACTATAGATGTCCTGGCAACCACGCGAAAGCAGAACCCAGCGCTGGATTCAGCATATGGTCAGTAGCTTCATTTTTTGGTTTAATCATCGTTTCTCCATTAATGTAAATTCACCAGTCATGTGAAGCTTTTTAGGTGTCACTCGCTGATTCACTGCTTTAAAACTTGTACATGCATGTTAATACTACTGATTCATTACAAAACCATGTGGTGGATACGCATTTAATGTTTTGTGTTCATTTGTGGCAAAGATAATGGCTTAATTGAACCACATTCACCATTAAATAACTACCCACAGTAGGTCAGTTTGTACTGATGGTAAAGACTGTCGTGCTTGCAAAACAGAGATGCAGCACTACTGGGGTTTACGTTGAGATTTGAAGTCCTATAGCTACAGATTGCTTGGATTCCCTTGCAAACCTTTAAAGAATCAGTTTATGAGCTAGATAATGACATTATATGATGGGTGCAAGGTGCAAAATAGGAACTGTGTTTTAACTCTGGAAAATTTGCCCCCAAAAAATAGAAATACCCAAATTCCCACCAGCTTCCCCCAAAACCATCATCAGCTACTGGCTCCAGACCAGAGGCCTCATTTGTAAAGCGTACGCACGAAAAATAAAACCTCGCGTACACAGTTTCCTCTTTGTAAATCAGTCTTCTTCAAAATGTGTGCGATTGAACAAGCCTCATGTTCATCCTCATTACCATCCACATATGGTCGATGCAGCCTACCTCCTGAATACTTAGTGTCCCATTCATTCCTGAGTGTCATAGTAGTGGATAAAGGAATGAAAGGCAAAAAAGATGATTTGGAGAATGCAAGGTGAATTAAGTTCTTGTTTCATAGATTGATGCAAGAAAAAAATGTGTTGTTTGGTGGCTTCGGTACCAAAAAATGTAAGTTTGTTGAGTGGCAACATGTAGCACTGTTGCAGAAGTAAAAATAACAGTGGTCAGACCGTATGCATGGGTCAAAGCTAGCGTAAACTTACTCCCATTATATTATTTTTTTATTATTTCAAGTATTATTTTTTTTATAAATCCCTGTTTCTGACTGAAATGTTGCATACGCACATTTCAAACCCATTGTTTGCCATACACTCCGTTTATAAATGATGCCCCAGCACATTTAATATAACTGATTTTGCCTGAGTGCCATATATTCTCAAAAAAATCGTAGGGTGTTTCAAGATTAAAAACCATTACCTAACATGTAGCTGCAGCTTTCAACTGTGTTAGTTCCAGAAGCCGCACTGTTGCAGAAGTAAATGAAGAAAATGCGAGTGTGATTGCCACTCTGCAATGGCCGACCCTTAGTGTACCTCATGGGCCCAAAGGGCATCACAATAAACCAGGGTGCACCCGAGACCAAGCTTGCCGAATTTCGTGTTCGTAGGTCAAAAAACTGACTGAGTTATGGTCATTGGCCCACCCAGGGGAACCAGTGCTCAGCTGGGGTCCACAGGGGCCCTATGGGCATCATGTCACCTCAGATTGCACCCGGGACCAAGCCGGCCGAATTTTGTGGCAATAGGTCAAAAACTGACTCAGTTACAGTCATTGGCCCACCCAGGGGCCCCAGTGCCCAGCCGAGGTCCAGAGGGGCCCCATGGGCATCACATATCACCTCAGATTGCACCCGGGACCAAGCCTGCCAAATTTCGTGGTCGTAGGTCGAAAACTGATTGATTTATGATTCGTTAACTTTGGGCCCATTCATTTCCTATGGGAAAATTTTGGACTTTACAGGGGCCCCTGTGGGGCTCCCCAAAGTCCGACCGGAAAGCCCTATACAAGCACACTATTCCCGACCTGACCGGACGCAATGCCGCTGGAACGGGGTCGATATCTCAGAAATTGCGGCAGTTGATACGCGTCGAAAATTTTGGATTGTTCAGAATCAGATAACAATAGTGTGGTTGCCTATATAGGCAATCACACTAATAAGAAAAGTGCTCAGTTAAAAGTCAAAGAGAAAGAACGTATGGGCGTACTCATGGGTCAAAGCTGGCATAAATTTATGCCCATTTCCCTGCCAAGTATTTCTTTGTAAATCCCGGTTTCTGATTGAAATGTCTTCAGACCCATTTTTGCCATAGATCATATGCACCATCTATAAATGAGGCCCCAGCACATTCTAAGTGACCGATTTTGCTTGAGTGCCATATATTCTCAAAAAAATAGTAGGATGTTTCAGGATAAAAACCATTACCTGGCATCCTTTTTGGGTTCATTTGGAGAAGGGCATCATAACAGGATTGCTAGACAAGTCAATCTGACTTGCACCTCCTTTGTGTAACCCGAGTCATGTGTGTGGTTCCATCTTAAAGTACGTGATGATTGATGAATTCCCCCCTCCATGAAATGTTATCGCTGTTTATCAAGCTGATTTATTAAGCATTTAATTAGTGATTCTTGTACTTTTCCTGGATACTGATCAACCGTTTGGTTAAGGCGTCAGTAAAGCACCGTGTTTATATGTAGAAATAATGAAGCATTTTTATGAACTGAGCTCATGCTCCATTTGTTTAATTTGCTGATTACAGCACCCCGTTCCCTCAAGCAAGATACATGAACCAGTGTTCGTAAAATCACATTTTCATACATGATGCGGCCTGTATTCAAGTTTGCTTGAAGCAAAACCCAGACAGTCGTTTTCAGAGATTGGTAACCAAGAGAGTTGAAAACAGATTTCTGTGAAAATTCTCTGCCCAAATGGAATCTTATCCAGAACAGCAGTGTCAAAGGTGAATTTATTTACATTACTCTGCAAAAGTCTTAGGCCACCATTAGACTAAATATACAATTGTTTTAGCAATGGTATAATGACCATATGTAATTATTTCCCAGCCTCTTTAGTAGAATACAGCTTGTAAATACAGGAAATTTGTATGTAGTATAAAATAATCTGAAAAAAAAAACAGCTACTATAGGCTACCGTGGCAAGTATTTAGGAAGACCTGCCCTTACACTTAGCCCTTACAGTAGCCGCATCTGACAGCTTCATTGGGATGCCAAGTTGACCCCTCTACAGGCTGATCAGAAATGGTCTTTTTAGAAGGGAAAGAGGATGAAACGGCTAAGATATGCTAAAGCTAAAAAAAAATTGGAATGAAAATCAGTGGGAAAGAGTATTATGTGAAGTGAAGAATCCAAGTTTGAATTTTCTGGGCCCAGTCATTGACAATATGTTATATTTATGGTAATTATACCATTGCTAAATTCTGCACCATACTGTATATAGGGCTTTTTACAATGGAACATTGTCTCAAAGTAGCTTTACAACTATCTAGGCCCATAGCCTAAACTGGAAAAGGAAAAACCTTGGGAGAACCAAGATTCATAAAGGGACCCACCCTCCTTGGGTGGCCTAGATGTAATTAGTAAGAATTAAACTAAGTTACCTAATTAATACATTTATAGTAATAGTTTAAATGCACAGAAGTGAAATATAAAAATGTATCAGTATTTGATAAATCAAATATAATAATATATAGACCATAATAAATTAAAGGTAATACAATATTATGAAGAGTAGGATAAAATAGAGAATACAAAACTTTAGAATATAAGACTGTGATATGGATAATAAATTAAAAAAAATATAGTAACATAGATGATATGAGTGAGTATCGGCAATATTCAGCCCAGTAAACAGCCACTGTAGGTTCTCATGTCCTCAGCGGGTAAGTCTTGGTGGCATGGCATGCTCAGTGATCCGGAGGAAGGGAAGGGGTGTTAAGGCCCTCTGATGTGATCTAAGTAAAGATTTGAGGACTGCAACTGAGCTTGGTTGGAGCTGTAACTGGTACTGGATAAGAGCTCAGGGAGAAAACAGAATATGCAGTTACGTATGTTATGAACGCAGAGTCTATTAATGGAACACTTTGTGCAAGTGTCGCATGAGACTCTGGCAGCACTAACTATGTAGGCGTAGTTTTTTGGGGGGGTCGGAGAGGGATGTGTCCCCCTCAAAGTTTGGAGGGGGGTACAATGTCACGCCCAATAATTCCTGGTCACAACATCTTTGTGATTTTTTTTTTTTAGCAGTGTAATGTGTTTTTTTTCCTTGGCTGTTAGAATTAGCCGTTATTATCGTAATTATTATTAAATGTGATATTTATAGGATGTGTTCTATGGCAGAGTTGCTGGATGTCACACCCACCCCCAAACCCCCAAACCCCAAAACTCACAGCTGCTGCTGTGTTGCCAAGATTCTGTCGCGAGATCCCTCTAGCGAGTTATTTTCGGCCAATACAATGACTTTGTGCACAGACTTCAGCTACTTCCCACAGAAAAGAATCGCCAAAACTATCCGTAACTCCTCGTCGGCTCTGCCTTTGGAAATGGAGCAGCATCTGCTTAGAACATGGCACACAGACATGAATGATTATGATTTTCAGTGCATTAATAAATACATACATTATTGTCATTCTTTTGATATATGCACATAATTGTTGGTTTCTCCTGTACAGAGAGTAATAGAGAAGCAACATGATGTAAAGGACTGATCAAATCTGAAACTAGGCAGCAACGTGGCGACGTCACAAATATGCAAATAAGCCAATTACATCATTTATCCCCCCCCAAAAAAATCACACTGCACATCAGCGACCCACCTTTCCAGCAACCAACACATTGTCTGTGGAACTAGCATCTGCACCTTGTCTGTGGAGAACAGCTGTCTGATTCGAGTACGCTCAGTCGGCAGTATGCACGTATGAGTCTTCGAAACCCTGTACGTATTTAGCATTAAGCAATAATCAGCTAATTGAATTTGACACCGGGAGTGTGTTGGCGCGTGTGCGTGCCGGCGCCGCAGCTCGTGTCAGCTGGGATCTTCGGCGCAGACGTGCCGACAGGGGGTCAGGGCCTCTGAGCTATTGTGCTGAAGCGCATCAACAGCACATTCTGACAGAGAGACTGCACCGCTGCTGTCTGCTGCCTTGACGCGCTTCAGCACCACGCACGGCACAGTGTACACGCAAATCCCGGCGCTCTGCTGAAAATTACTGCTAAGAATTCAGCGTTCCACCCCCAGTGCCCGCAGTCATAAAATATGCAGAATATTCGCACATCCAAGGTCTTCCTCAGTTCAATCAGTGTAGCAGGGAAGCGTGCATTATGGGAGAACAGACTCGGTATGCTCCGGCACTGATTACTCCTGTGTCTCGTAAGGCCACAGCTTCTCTGGAACTCCCTGAAATTGACAGTAGTTTACTCATTTATTTGAGTTATTCTCTAGAAGAGACAAAGCAATGTTGTGATTATAACAGAGTGCAACTATTTCAGGGCTGAGAACCACCCACATGCTAAACCTGAACCACTTTGTTCCTGACTCGCTTGGTGCCCCCCTCTCTCTCTCGCTCTCTGATAGATCTGTGCTGTTTGCTAAAGCAACTCTACAGAGACAAGGCAGCACAGCACATTCTCTACAGCACACACAGTTCTACCATTTTCCCTCAGTACTGTAAAGAGGCAGTGCGCCGAATGATAAGAAGGTGGAAGTAATAACGTAACTCAGCCTCATGGTGTGGTTCTGGCCCCCCTGGTGTGAGGGCTCCAATTGAACAGTACAGATGACATACTGACATATTGGAACAGTGTTGATAAAATATTAGGAGATACAGTGGTGCTTGAAAGTTTGTGAACCCTTTAGAAGTTTCTATATTTCTGCATAAATATGACCTAAAACATCATCAGATTTCCTCAAAATAGATAAAGAGAACCCAGTTAAACAAATGAGACCAAATATTGTACTTGGTTATTTATTTATTGAGGAAAATGATCCAATATTATATATTAGTGAGTGGCAAAAGTATGTGAACCTCTAGGATTAGCAGTTAATTTGGAGGTGAAATTAGAGTCAGGTGGTTTCAATCAATGGGATGACAATCAGGTGTGAGTGGGCACCCTGTTTTATTTAAAGAACAGGGATCTATCAAAGTCTGCTCTTCACAACACGTTTGAATAGCAATAACAGCATAGCTAGAAGGGAATAAACCAAAAGGTTAAAACAGCAAACGGGATCACACTTGCACATCAGCGACCCCCTTTCCAGCAACCACACATGTCTGTGGAACTAGCACCGCCCCTTGTTGTGGAGAACAGCTGTCTGATTGAGTACGCTCAGTCGGCATTATGCCGTAATGAGTTCTTCGAAATCCTGTACGTCTTTAGCATTAAGCACTAATCAGCTAATTTAATCTGTAATCATGGCACGAACAAAGGAGAATTTCTGAGGGATCGGGGGGGGGGGGGGCAAAGGTTTGTGAAGCAAAGGTTCACATACTTTTGCTACTCACTAATATGTAATATTGGATAATTGTCCTCAATAAATAAATGACCATGTATAATATTTTTGTCTCATTTGTTTAACTGGGTTCTCTTTATCCACTTTTAGCCTCTGCCCCCACCCATACCCTGGTAGACTATGGATAGAGATGCATCAATTGCGATTTTCTTGGCTGATTCCGATTTTTTAAATACAGTCTAAACTCGTTATCTCACCCACGTCTGTCTCATGGCTATTGTTGGCAAGAGTTGAGTTCGGCGACTTAACAAGGTTACAGAAAATCTCTTTGAATGGGGAGAGACCTACATATCCGAAACTGAAAGAGAAATTAACATTTTAAAATGCTTATTGCTGGTCTAATCTGATAAAAATGATATAACTAACTTGCGTTGTTGAGTTCAAATAACACAGAAAAATAATAACTTATTTTGGCTCCTACACATACGCATCCCGCCACTACAAAGGAGCCAAGACTTGGCATGCCCCCCCTCTCTGACACATTCACTAATATGCCGATTGGTTCTTTCTAATGACTGGGCGGAGCTTCTGTACTACAGTGCCATTAATATTTCAATGAGTGACCAGTCTCCTCCTTACATAACGTCTCTGATAACAAATAGGGGCTGTACATCATCCGGCATTGCAAGTTTAAAGTAGGATTAAAGTGCCACCTACTGACGGTCTGAAACATGATGGCTTCGAGGGGTAGAATTTCATTACTGGCAAGACATTTTAAGCTTGGCGTGGGCGAGAGGCGAGGTTGTTCGAGGTAAAATGCATGGAAGGAAATCCGACCTGCCATCACAGGTGGTGCGAGATGAGGTTGGCGAGATAACGAGTTTAGACTGTGTATGACTGGCCGATTCCAGTTTTCTTTCTGTCGAGTTATGAATGACAGAATACAGAAACAATGGCTTAAAGAAAGATTTCAGGAGCTGCTGGCTTGTAACTGGCTCTATTCTCTCACTAGCTTTCGTTCACGGGGAGCTCTGCAGGGGGTAGTTCCTACTAAATTAGTCTTAAGAACTATTTGCTGCAAAAGCCCCTATTGTGTTATTGTAATGCCTTGACAAGGATAGAGAGACAAGTGTGTGAGTGGTAGGAGGGGGGATGGGGGATGGTGGCAGCTGGAGAGCACACTGGTTGTACAGTACAGGCAGCTCATTAACTATCACTTGAACTTAGGAGCTCCTCTGCATCGCCCAGGTTCAAGGACACTCAGCCTTTGAGAAAGAGGAACTTCACAGAGCCATCCATAATTAAAGCAGCGCTGGCAGCTGAATCTGGAAGGTTCTACTGCAGTATTAAAGGAAAGGTCCTCAAAGCCAGACTTAGTGAGTGCTATATTGCGAGGTCGCAGAGTGAATATGAAATGGAAGAGGATGGATTGATGAAAGGGCATGAAAAGATTTGCAAATTGATTACCTTACTTCCATTTTCTTGCGGCCTCAGGTGTTATTCTAGAAAGCCCTTTAAAGAAATAATCCGGCATTATATAGATGGTTCCATGTGAAAAGAACCAAAATCTGACTTGATACTCACTTATCATTGACATCGATGACTGATGTTGATATTACATAACGATAAATTCACATTTACATTCATCTATCTAGTGTGATCTAATGCAATTGCTTTTTTCAACACCAGAGGGTGCAATCATACATCATGCTCCCGTACGCATTTAAAACTCCTAATTTCTTTTAATCACAGCAGCCTAAAGATTATTTTTGTTTCAAGTTTTAGACATAAAAGTACATTATTTCTGAATTGCTATTCTTCACAAATAGAAAAGGAATGATTTTACTACAATAGAACATTTTATTTACATTTTTAACCTCTGTTTCTAGTAATTTAATTCAATTGCAGGGACTAAGGTATGTTTTTGTTTTAGAACTTATTCAAGAAACATCGTTTTGCATTGTTCACACTTCAGAAATGAAATCATAAGAAAATCGAATCATGAACTCAGTATCGTGAATCGAATCGCGAGCAGAGTGTATCGTTACACCCTTAGTAGTTTCATTAAATTCAGACTCTGGTGTTCTGTTCTCTTCTCAATAAAGGAACATGTCTAAATTCTTGTTGGAAGTAATCTCACATGCTGCAGATGCGGTAGATCCAGATTGGATTAACAACGATTGAAGCTGCCATGTAACAGTGATGTTTTGATTTGTCATTTTTTTCTGTATTTCATTTTTTTTTAATATCATGTACAAAATGGATTTCACTGACTGGTTCCTCTGTTGCCCCCTTCCAACACAACCACAGGAAAGACCTCACCCACAAGCGCCAGCCCAACCATTCAGGGGCCAGCTCTGCCTAAAGGGCCCACTGTCCCTGAGACAGGTACCAACCCTGCGGAGGGGGAGCGGGGAGGGCGGGGCTCCCCTGGCTCGGAGCCAATCAGTGTGGAGATGGAGGGTAAGGGGGTGGGGAGAGGCTCTAAGTCTGCTGTCATTCTTCTGGTTATCCAGTTTTCTTCAGTCTAAGCTTCTCTTGCGCTGTCCTGGATTCTACTGTGTGAACCTTAGTACCTCACACGCACACATACATACACATATACACACACAAACACACAAACAAAATGTTTCCTTAAATAACATCTATAACTGTCATGGGCTGCTCAGTTCATGTTAGCATATGTGAAGTCATTTGTTAACTTAAACTGGAATTCAATCATATATAATGAATAACATTTTAAAAAGGCCTAAAGTAAAGCATTTACTTTCAACTAATCAAAGGTATTTGCCTCCACTGCAAACTTATCATTTAATAAACATTAATAAACAGCTCAGTCTTCTGTAGTTGACAGGAACATCATGGATGCAATTATTTCTAACCTACTGCATCATTTTGCGTCACTTTTCCCCTGAACATCATTTTCAGTTTAATACTTAACTATAAAGATCCAAAATATACCTTTATCTGTCTAAAATCACCCAAGATGTGCTATTATAAATGTTGGACAAGTGAGATGGTGGCACAGGGGTTAGTGTTGCCACCTCACAGGTTCAGAGACCCGTGTTCAAGTCCCTACACAGCCACTGCCTGTGTGAAGTTTGCATGTTCTCTACATGTTTGTATGTTTTTCCTCTGGGTGCTCCAGTTTCCTCCATCAATGATGTGCATTAGGCAAGTCAGAATTATTTCTATAGCGCTTTTTACAATGGAGCATTGTCTCAAAGCAGTTTTACTATTTTAGGTTATCTACTAGTATCTAAGATCAGTCCCAAATTGAGAAAGCCTAGGGTGACAGTGGCAAGGCAAAACTCCCTGAACGTTATAAGCAAGAAACCTTGGAAGGACCAAGACTAAAAGAGGAATCCAACCTCCTTGGTCGGCTTAGAAAAATGTAAGAATTAAACTAAGTTTTCTAATTAATACGTTTATAGTCATAGTTTAAACTAAATAAAAACTAAAAAGAAACTAAATAGTTATTAACAGAGAGATCATGTTTAAAAAATGCATGATGGAATATAAACTTAAATAAACTGGCTGCACACAACCAAGTGTCCACTTGAAGATACACTAATTTCCAGAACAGGCAATGCAATCACCTTTTAAACCTTTAAGTAGACAAATCCAGCAGTCCAATGACCAGTGCTCGGCACTTTTAAGTATATGTAGGTCAAGTTTGTAATGTTAAGCATAGTACAAACTTTTCCATTTCTCATCTCTTCTTGGCAGAGAAAATTGCAACACCTAAAAGTGCCATGTAATGGTGTTCCTATTTTTGCATGTAGATAATGCAAAGTAATTCAATATACATGAAAATAAATTAAATAGAAATTATGTAAAAAAAAAAAATAATAATCACAACATCAAAGTATGACATGATGTTTATGGCTTTTTTAATTTGACCAGCCACTTATTGCAACGTCCAGAGCAATGGTTAGTTCAGTCCGCTGCTCCAGTTATGTGTGTAATACATTATGCAGTTGCATTGCTTGAAAATGTGATGGCTTTCAACAAAACTAATGCAAGGTGTGAATGGAAACCATCCTTCATGTGGGTAAGAGCAATTAAAAGCAAGTACAAGACCAGATGTTAATCCCACATGTACACTTTGATTACTGATTGGGTAATGTCATGTGCAGCTTATTAGTTTCTGCAGGTAAATACAGCTGTTCTGTGAAAGCAAGCTGTGTCTAAAAGCTTCCCGTCGATATTTATTTTTTACTCTACAATAGCAGATCTACAGCTCTGAATTCTGTCCAATCTGTTCTACACAAATAAAGTAAAGGCAGGTCACATTTGTCCTAATTATCCCAATATACTCACAAACCCCCCCAACACTCTTTCCCTCCAGCTCCGAGCTCATAACGTCTCGTAATCTCGTGCTTGTTATGTTTAGCCGTTAGGGTGCCTTTCCCCCCCGGCTTGTTGTGATGCTCATCCGTTATGGGAGAAAGGGCTCATAAATCTGAACGCCCCCATATACTCCCTCACCCTGCAATGATCACCCACTCAACCAGTAATGAGAAATGCCAGCAACAAATAACTAAGCTGACAGGCACTGCCTAATAGAAACTGGTGGGTGATACGCTTAGGCAGCCAAGCTGAGACGGTTCAGATTCACACAGCCTGACCGTCAGTAACTTAAGGGACTGGAGAGGTTCAAAGGTAGCAAAGAGATAGCAAACCTAAATTATTTGGTCTGTCTCTCTACTCACTCATTCACTGTGATCAGTATTTTTCTGTTCACTTAGTTCTTTTTTTTGTATTTATTCATTTACATCACCCTGGCTGTTCCATTTTTGCTGCTCCCACTCCTACTGACCCTTAGCCTGCAGAATTGAAAGGATAAATGCACTGAGACAGAGAGCTGTGATCTATTATTAACACCATACTATATATATCATCATCACTAGGAAACAGTCAGCTATATTCCTATGTATTTTGTTTTTTTCATGTATGTATTTTTTGCATTTACAATGGTACTTTGGTTCTCGACCACCTCGGAACTTGTCGAATTCAGTTCTGGACAAATTTTGACCACAAAAATTTGTCTCGGTTCTTGTCATTTGCTCGGTACTTGGCGCACTTGCGTAAACTTATTCGACTCAGCCAAAACTCGATTCATGATTCACGATTCAGTACACAGTGATTCAGTGGTTCAGTTTAACAATAGCCATTGCTCAGTGAAAATATCTGCTATTATTTAAGATTTGTTTTTTTGTTTGTTTTTTTAACATCTACAGTACTGTGTTCGTAGTGCAAATAAGTCCCTATCTCCAACTTAATACTCCAGAACACAGGCTGCAGTTAGCATTAGCAGCTATTCTAGAGACCAGAGTTCATCGATAGAGTCAAGTGTTTTGCTTTTATTTTTCACTTTTAATCCATTACTCACTAAATTACATGAGATTTGTCAACACATTGTTATAAAATAATCATGGTGTTAATGATTTTGGCCAACTGTAGCTTAATGCAAGTGTTTGAAACGCTAACTTGCTTATCATTACTTATATTAGACTCCATTATGATTACAGTATAGACTCCTTTACCAATGGGTAAATTCATTGAATCATGATACATTTAACTTATGATGGATTTGTTGGAACATATCCCCATTGTATTCATTGATTAATTCAATTTACATTATCCTTATGGGAAAAATTTGCTTGTTACTCATCGTTTTCAATTCTCGACAGGCCTTCTGGAACAAACAAATGACGAGAACCAAAGTACCACTGTATTTCACTTAATTTAAAATCTTGGACATATAGTCCCAAAATACAAACATGTAGTCACAAAAAAACATTAAGGAATCAGATGATTCTGTTTTAGAAAACTGGTTAGTGTGAACATTACCAGCTATATTCCAATATAATTTTTATTTTATTTTAATTTTATTCATACATGTATTTTTTGCATTGTATGTAACTTAATAACATTTATAAAATCTTCATATAGCACCTTAAAATCTTGGGCAGATAGTCCCAAAATAGCATGTAGTAGTACCTGAAGGCATTGGATCATTCTGTTTTAGAAAAATGGTTGGTGCGAACATTACCAATTATATTCCAGTTTAGTTTTTATCTTTAATGTATTATTTATTTCACTTAATTACGTATATAAAATCTTTTTTACCTTAATTACCTTAAAAACTTTTACAGATAGTTTCATAGCTCGAAGTAGTACCTGAAGCACTGGATCATTCTGTTATAGAAAAATGGTTGGTGCAAACTGTTGTTTCATATGAAGTGGGGTAAAAAAGTATTTAGTCAGCCACTGTTTGTGCAAGTTCTCCTACTTAGAAAGATGATAGAGGTCTGTAATTTTCATCATAGGTACACTTCAACTATCAGAGACAAAATGAGGAAAAAATCCAGGAAATCACATTGTAGGAATTTTAAAGAATTTAATTGTAAATCATGGTGGAAAATAAGTATTTGGTCACCCACAAACAAGCAAGATTTCTGGCTCTCTCAGAACCTGTAACTTCTTTCTTTAAGAATCCTCTTCTGTCCTCCACTCGTTAACCTGTATTAATGGCACCTGTATGACCTCGTTATCTGTATAAAAGACACCTGTCCACAGCCTCAAACAGACTCCAAACTCAACCATGGCCAAGACCAAAGAGCTGTTGAAAGCCAGGAAGAAAATTGTAGACCTGCACCAGGCTGGGAAGAGAGAGAATTTACAAAGGGCAAGCAGTTTGGTGTGAATAAATCAACTGTGGAAGCAATTGTAAGAAAGCCTTTGTAGCCTTTGTTACTTTGGTCCCAGCTCTCTGCAGATCATTCATGAGGTCCCTCAGTGTAGTTCTGGGATTTTTGCTCACCGTTCTGGCCAAAAAGGTTCCATTAATACAGGTAACGAGTGGAGGACAGAAGAGCTTCTTAATGAAGAAGTTACAGGTCTGTGAGAGCCAGACATCTTGCTTGTTTGTGGGTGACCAAATTCTCATTTTCCACCATGATTTACAATTAAATTATTTAGGAATCCTACAATGTAATGTCCTGGATTTTTTTTTTCTCATTTTGTCTCTCATAGTTTAAGTGTACCTATGATGAAAATGACCACTTTCATCTTTCTAAGTAGGAGAACTTCAGTACAATCAGTGGCTGATTAAATACTTTTTTGCCCCACTGTATATCCACTTCTTCTTATAATATATTCCTTATTAAATATTAATATTAATTAATTCCTTAATTTTATTACTATTAATTCCTTATTGAAGACATGAAAGGTGTATTCAGATCCAGAGGCAAAAGTACACATGTTCTTTACTTAAGTAAAAGTAAACTCCCTGGACAAAAAAAATTAGTCACCTTGCATGTTTAAGGTGGTAGTAACTTTAGGCTCTTGCAGATGATGTTGCACAAGGATGATTGAGCTATAAATACCTGCAGGGTGTGCAACGTAATTTATAGATTGAGAAGAGGTGGTACAGTGCCGTGAATGTCTTGTTCGATGTGTGGAAAATGGGTCACAAAGCAGATGTTAATGAAAAAGGAGTGATTGCATTTGGGCGTGCCAAAGGTCATAGTGTGAAAGAAGTAGCTGAATTTGCAGTTGTATTGAAGCGTACAGTCATACTGGTGTACCAGCAGTGGCAAAAATCTCAGTCTACAGAAAATTCTCATCAGAATTTTTGGCGGTATTAGGTACGTTTTAGTCACAGGAGAAATTTTTTGTCCGATGAGTACAGTACTAAACTGAATTACTAAATTAAAAACTCTAGTAAAAGTTGGATTATATATTTGACTCAAGTAGAAGTATAAAAGTATGTGCTACCAATTGTACTTTAATGTAAAAAATATAAGTATTTCTTTAAAAAGGTCTTTCAAACAAAATTTTTGAAGCATTTTTTGAAACATTTTAAATTGAGGGCACACATCCATGATCCTGAGTGTGTTTACATGCACACTCTGAGTAATCTGGTAATGGGAAACCTCCGTAATCGTTTTTCTACATTGCAACCAACCAATAATGTCATAGAAATATATGAGATAAACTTCGAACTTTAATATTAAATAATCAATTTATTCATTTTCTCTTATAGATATATTCAGAGTCTCCCCAAAGTGTTCAGTAGCCACTTCGCTGTTTTTATTTCCGTGGCGCCTTTATTCCAGGGTTGCCAAATGTGAAAGTAAATGGAACAAGAGGCCAAATAAAGCCAAGTCTTTAGAAATACTCGGACCTTGGCAACTGTGGAGGAACACTCACGCACATGTGCAGACTGAAAACCTAGATTATAATCGGGTGACTGGTATACATGCAACGAGTAATCCGATTACTAAGGTAAAATCCAGCTCTCTTTATTGGATTTCTTAATCTGATTTCTAGCTCGGAGTATGCTCTATACATGACCACTTCAATAAACAGATAACTGCAGAAATCCAACTATGATATGGTTATTAAGTGCACTCATTGACAGTACATAATGGTTTGTACTACAACGACATGAATCATCTGCAAAAATCATACAAATGATCATACAAATTATCATCCTTAGCTAAGCATAGCACAAACGGAATCAAAACATATTCAGACATACACAATATAAAAAAATAATATGGATTTTTTTTATAAGTACGTCTAAACTGCTCATAACTAGACATGCCAATATTCAGTAATGCAGTATATTATGATATTTAACCCAAGCAAGACACTCTGAAGCAGTTCTTCTTTTAAACACTCTACTACACTACTTCATTTAAAATATACTTATGGAAAACATTTAGAAATATTATATACCTTATAGTTATATTCATCCAAGAATACTGAAATTTTCCAAGACAGGAGGTTTGTGGAATATACGATGAACATGTCCAAGTATAAATCACTATCTTGCTTCTAAGACCACTTTGATTAATAATATGATGCATACTGTTCAGCCCTCTTTTTAGTCTGGCCAAGTATGTGTAATACGAGTAAATGGGGAGCATAGGTTAAGTGCTGCTTTACTGTTACACACTCCAGGCGCCCACCTGGACTATAACATAACCTACCTATAAAGTATAATGATGCCTCCAGCTCCAGCGGAAAGAGACCGTGCAATTATTAATGCTGTGCTGGCTCTGGCTGACATGCTCCACCACCACGACTGTTTTACACACCCACAGGCCATTCAGAGGTTCAAATGAATTGAGCCGTCGCACTCCAAGACTGTCTTCCGATTAATTTGTGCATGTGCAGGAGGAGGCCAGGCTCATAATCAGGAGTGCTTTCTCTGGAGCTCATTAGATGTGGGATTTGAACCAAAGTTGTACTCTTAACAACAAGCTCCTCGACCTCGTGGAACTCTGGGGGTTATTAGTACCATGGGAGAACGAGCCGAACGTAGAGTTATTTTCTTAAAACAGGAAACAAAAATGGCTTGATTTGCTTCACCGGTCATTAGGTGTTTTACAAGCAGAAAAGGGTGCAGTCACCAGCACATTAATACACTTCAACACAATGTGATATGAACTGGGGTCCACACAGTGTGCAAACCAGGTGATGTGCTTGTTCTTCCCAAACTTCCTGACCTCCTCTCCTCCCAAATCCCTGTCCTCCTCGCTCTCTCCGAGCACAGCAGGGCAGTGTGCTGTTAACTCGCCTGGTGTTTTCTCTAGACTAATGCTTCACCTTCTTCTGTTCAGCCCTCTATTCCTCTTCTCCTCGACTACCTTCTCCCCAGTGCGTCTCGAGTAAACCCTGTGCTTAGGCAAAGAAATGTGGAACTCCGATGAAGTCCTGGACTTCCCCATACACAGCACAAGCATAGAACTGGAATGTCGTTCATTCTTCCTCTATGCAATACCGTGTACCAGTTTATAACCCAAATCAGAAAAAGTTGGGAGTATGCATATATAAATACATGCAGTGTTCCTTACATTTCCTTTGACTTTTATTTCATTGTAGGCGGTATGAACCGAAGATATTTCATGTTTTTTCTGGTCAACTTCGCTTCATGTGTTAATAAACATCTATTCATGCTTTTTAGGCCTGCAAGACATTCCAAAAAAATTGGGACGGGGGCAATTTAGGGCTGGTAGGTAAAAAACTAAGCAATGATGTGATTTCAAACAGGGTGATTATGATCATGATTTGTTATAAATCCACAAAAAGCTGAGACTTTGAGGAGTACATGTGTAAGAAAATGATTGAAATGTTTAAAAACAATGTACCTCTAAAAGACTGGAAGGGATTTACATATTTCAGTCCTAACTTTTTTTGATTTGTCTTGTTGACAAATGCATGGACGTCCCTAGAAAAGATGTCGTCTTGAAGGCAGCATATGTTGCTCTAAAATCTCAGTGTACTTTAATGCATTACTGCTGCCATCACAGAAGTGTAAATGACCTTTGCTAATGGCACTGACACAACCCCGTACCATGATAGAATCTGGCTTTTGGACTTGTAGCTGATAAGTCTGGATGGTCCTTTTTGTCTTTGGTCCGGAGCACACATCCTCCATTTCTGCCACGAAAGATCTGGAATACTGCTTGGTTTGATCACAATACACGTTTCCACTGTGTGATGGTCCATCCTAGATTCCTCCAAGCCCAGAACAGTCGACACCACATCTGGACATGGTTAACATAAGACTTCTTTTTTGAACAGTAACGTTTTAAGTGGCATTTGTGAATGTAACTCGGTATTGTAGTGTTGACAAAGGTTTGCCAAAGTAATCCCTTGCCAATGAGGTTCTATCAGCTATTTATGAATGATGGTTCTTGATGCAGTGCCATCTGAGGGATTGGAGATCACGCCTCTACAGTTTAGACTTGTGCCCTTGCCTTAGAATCGCTGAAATTCCCTCAGATTCCTTGAGTTGTTTAGTGATATCATGCACTGTAGAGTGAGAGATATGTAAATCCCTTCCAATCTTTCTCTGAGAAACATTGTTTAAAACATTTCAATAAGTTTCTGACACATTTTTTGATAAAATGGAGATCCTCTGCTCATCTTTACTCCTCAAAGATTCATTCCTAGCCATAACTTGTCCCTGTCCCAGCTTTTTTCATGTTTTACGGGCCTGAAATGCAGGAATGGATGTTTATTAACAAATGAAATGAAGTTGACCAGAAAAAAAACCCATGAAATATCTTGGGTACATACTGTCTGCAATTAAATAAAAGTCAAAGGATATATAAGGAACACTGCATGTATTTTTATTTGCATTTTCCATATCGTCCCAACTTTTTCTGATTTGGGATTGTAAATGACAGAGGGCTCAGTTTGAGTATTGGGTATCTGAAGGTAAGTCTGGGTATATCTCAGGGCTGTCGGTGGAGAACGGGGTTTAGAACTCTGCATCAGGCTGCCCTGCTCCCGCCATGTCCAGCACGCTCCTAGATTTCTCCTCGTTTTGGTTTTTATTTGGAGTGATCGACTCTCTTGCTCCGAGAGGACCAACTGAGCTTCTTTTCACTCGCTGTGTGATGTGTAAAAGCCAAACAAGTGACCTGCATGTGCCTAACACTGCCTTTTTCTCCCTTTAAAAGTCTTTGCTGATAAAGACGCACCATTTTCTCCCTGCTTCATGAATTTTGACGTTGTTCTTTGTTGAGTTTTGCATGCACCGTGCATCAAACAATGCATGAACTTTAAATGTGTGAAATGTTGTGTTTATATTAATGACAAAGCAATCGTCAACTTTGAGCTTTGATAGACCAAACTTGATTGCAAAGACTATTTAAGAGTTTATCATGTCAATCAGCCCAGTGTGAAATTCCTTAAGGTGCTCTCCTTTTACAAGTGAATCTTCTACAGAAATGTCAGTCTACTCCAGTCAAACATAAACAAGCCAGAATTCAAATTTCAAGAAAAACTGACTGGAACAAGTATTGAAACCGGCTGAAGATTAATATTAATATAACATTCAGGCATAATTATTCAGCATTGTTTATCATGCATCAAGGAACCCAATCATTGTCCATGCAAGACAATGATGAGTGCAGTTAAGAACTGACAAAAAAAAGGAAATTAAATGTACACTCGTCGGCCATTTTTTTAGGTACGCCTTGCTAGTACTGGACTAGACTCCCTTTTGCCTTCAGAACTGCCTTAATTCTTCGTTGCATATACTCAACAAGGTGCTAGAAACATTCCTCAGAGATTTTGGTCCATATTGACATGATGGTGATTTGTCTGCTCCACATCCATGATGTGACTCTCCCGTTCCACCACATCCAAAAGGTGCTCGATTGGATTGAGATCTGGTGGCTTTGGAGGATATTTGTGTACAGTGAACACATTACCATGTTCAAGAATCATCTGAGTTTTGTGACATTGAGCGTTATCCTGCTGCTAGTAGCCAACAGAAGATGATACACTGTGGCCATAAAGGGACATACATGGTCAGCAACAGTACTCAGATATGCTGTGGTGTTTAAATGATGCTCAGTTGGTATTAAGGTGTCCAAAGTATTATCACAAAATAATACCGCCACCAGCCTGAACTGTTGATCCAAGGCAGGATGGATCCATGCTTTCAGAAATCAAGATTCATCACACCAGACAACGTTTTTCCAATCTTGTACTGTCAAATTTTGGTCACAGGAGTGGTACCCAGTATGGTCTTCTGCTGCTGTGGCCCTGTTTCAAGGTTTGAATGCACATGTTGTGCATTCAGAGATGCTTTTCTGCATACCTGGGTTGTAGTGAGTGGTTATTTGAATTACCGTTGCCTTTCTATCACCTTGAACCAGTCTGCATTCTCCTGTAACTTCTGGAATCAACAAGCATTTTTATCCAGAGAAACGCTGCTCACTGGATATTTTCTTTGTCAGACCAGTCTCTATAAACCCTAGAGATGTCAGTGTGTGAAAATCCAGGTAGATCAGCAGTTTCTGAAATGGTAGATATTAGATTAGATATTTGCATGAATGAGCAGTTGAACTGCTGTACCTAATAAAGTTGCCAGTCAGTGTACATTAACCGTGATAACCACACAGCTTGCTGACCTGTATGATTAATACTTATTAGTACTGATTATTTCTCGGAAGCTTAGGGTTACTAGTCTTGTCATCTCATGTGGCCTGAAATACCAGTTTAGTAACCAAACACATACATATTACTGACTATCCTTCAAGTGTACCATACTTATATTCAGTTTATATGGTTAAATAGAAAGCGACTGTAACTCTATGAAGAATCAGGGATGACTAATGCAAGGATGAGTGATTTTGTTTATAGATTAGTTTTGAGGTACAAATTCATTGTAAGGAATGATTTTCCATTGGCTAAGGAGTGTAATATTTTGTTTTCAGCCATGTTTAAGCTTCATAATTGGGTCAGTCACATCTGATATCAAGTTCATTAGAGTATGAGAAGGTCCAGGACACTGACAAGCTAGTTCATTAGCGCTGTTAGCCTGGTTGTTATTCTGATAAGTGTGTGCTAATGAACCCTCCATAGAATTGTGGTTATTAGCAGTGTTGTAGTCAAGACTGGGGGTAGCCGAGACTGAGATGAGAAGGAAATTGAAAAAAAATTATATATATATATTTAGCCTAAAATTGTTATTAATTATTATTATATTATAGACGTAATCAAACTGAGGCACTGTAACTTTTGGAAGCAAACGATGGTGATGGTTCTGTTTCCCTTCTTCTCTCAAACTTAATCAGACGTCACCACATAAAGTCAACTAAATATAGCAACCATATCCATTCTATCCATTTTCTATTAAATGTGAAAACATAACATTTCAATCTTCCCCTAAAAAGAAACTCTTCTAAACTACATTAAGTAAGTAAAGCGAGCAGGTGAAAATTAAACAAGGTTGAGACCGAGACTGGACGCGAGTACTTCAACACTAGTTATTAGGGTCTATATTGTTATATTTAACTATTATTAAATAAATCTGTGACAATATAAAGATGTAAATCAATATGCCAGTGAATGTGAGCTAGTTCTTCGAGCAGTTAACCACCCTAGATACTAAATCGGCTGTATCCTAAAATGCATACAGCATAGTGGGTCAGAGTACTTAAATACCACTGACCCCAAAATGTTCGGTTTTGTTTCAATCACATCTCTTACTTTGTGTAAGAGGATCTGCCAATTCCTAAAAAATGTAAATATAGGTCTAGTTTGGCCTCGAGTTTCACAGTTAAATAATTCAGATTTGTTTTTGTTTTATTTTATTATTAGTATCCCCATTAGCTGCTATCGCAATAGCCACTATTCCTCCTGGGGTCTGATGGACATATTATATAAGTTTGTTTATTTAGTGTTGCTCTTCAGCGTTCAACGAAAGACACTAGGTTACATCAACACTCAAGTTTATATCGAAACTAGTCATATATACTCAGATCAGGGTCCATTTGGTGAAATCAGATAACCTAGTGCATGACACAGGGAGGACATATACGGAATCCCCCCTGAAAGGCCGCTCCATCCTACGATCAAACCCAGGACCTTCTTGCTGTGAGGCGACAGTGCTACCCACTGAGCCACCGTGCTGCCCCATACTAATTGAAACAAAATAACACACAGAAAATGACATTGTAGAAGGACAATTTCAAGCATACAAAAACAATAGAAAAGACCATTTAAAAACAGAAAACCACATTATAGAAAAGGTCATTTGATATATCTAACAGTTGACCTTCTCAGCTCTATTCTACCAAATGTCAACACCCTAGCACGCCTTGAAACCGCACTACAATATTATTCCAGCTGTTAGGACCCATTTCCCTAACTAATCTTTATATTTGTTAGTTAGTGTATTCTGATAATTTTATAAACATTAATTTGCCTTACTGCACAGACCAGTAAGGAATTCCAGTCCATATATATTATATCTGATATTATACAGAACCTGTCCAGAATTTTCACTGTGAGCTCAGCTGTTCTATAATACTGTGTGAACTGCTGTTTAAAATTACTATGAGAAAGCAAGAAGTAGATTGCAGTTGGAACTGGTGATGGTCATTGGGGAGAAAAACTGTGAACAAACACAGCTAAGTGGATTGAATTATTGTGCGAGTTTTGTAGGCTTTGTGCTTTAGAAGTGGTCCTTCACATCAATTGTCTCCCTTTTTTAGGTTCATTTGAATTATTTTTACCATTAAGACAGTGAACCTAAATATGACCCTGTATCCACTCTCACTCCTTCTCACAATTAACACTGACTTCTCTTTAGATAAAGGTGACAGTGACATACTTTGCACATAGTGCTTTATGTTAAACAACATTAATTAAAACACAATAGGAAAACATTCAGTGCAGTACTGTACTGTACAATACAGCTACAATTCTGTACTGTACAATTCTTATCTTTGTATCTTTTATTACATTTGAAACACTTGTTGATAACAGAAATGAAATGACCGTGTTGTTTTCTGCCTTCAAGAGTGCGATTGTCTTTTCTGTCACCAGGTGTCGTATAGTAGTCGGAATTCAAAGGCCTCTTTACATTTACATTTACAGCATTTAGCAGACGCCCTTATCCAGAGCGACTTGCAATTGATACGATCTTACATTCCAAGCAATTGTGGGTTAAGGGTCTTGCTCAAGGACCCAACAGTGGTAGCTTGGCAGAGGTGGGATTTGAACGCTGGACCTTCTGATCCATAGTCCAGTACCTTAACCGCTAGTCTTTACTCGAACTATTGGACATCGAACAGTTCTTTTGAAATTTTTATCCCCATTTCGAATGAAAATTCCGATTTTGAACATGAACACCTTAAATAAAGCACTCAATGGTTTGAATTTCCAAAATCGATGCACGTAATCCAGTCCAGTCAGTGGCGGTAATGCCCAAATATGGTATACCAATTGCCATAAAACAAAAGAAGAACTAGGACGTGGTCATAGGCATATTATGTATATTATAGTAGGGGTGGGCAATATGATAATATTTTATCATATCGTGACATTTTGTTATCATGATAGACAGTATGCTTTTCTGTGCATATTGAGGATGCTTAAAGAACACTGACCAACTGCATATTTCACTCTAAAGAGTTTAATTTAGCTTTAATGGATGAAGCGTGGCACATTTTGAATAAAAGTCACTAAGTATGGGATAATATTTGAATAAAAGATGAGAAATCAGTAGTCTGTCGCTACTGATGCAGTTTGTCTGCGATCACATGTATCGTGATAAATATTGTATATCGTGAAAATCTTTAATTTTCACAATATGATATTTTTACCATATTGCCCACCCCTATATTATAGTACATTATTTTATAGATCGATCGGTGCATCTCTAGTTAACCGTGAAATCACACTGATACTGTGAGCAGGGGTGGGGTGACATTTTACACATTTAGAAAGGGACACTGTGCCTATGCATTTTCTTCCGGGTTATTTCTTTTCCAGTTCCCACCCACTGACATTCCACTATCACACAACCAACCTGTGAAAGTATGGCTAGAATGTAAAAAAAAATTTTTTACGTCTTATTTAAATATACAGTGGTACCTCAGTTCTCGACCACCTCGGAAATTGTCAAATTCGATTCTCGACCCGTTTTAGAAAAATTAGTCTTGGTTCTCGTCATTTTCTCGGTTCTCAGGCACACTTGCTAAGAACTTGTATGAGTCGAGCTGTGCGACTCATTAACTCGATTCATGGTTCACGATTCACTACACAGTTATTCAGGTTCACAATAGCCATCAGAGAGAATCTCCACAATTTTTATGGAGTTTTTCTTTATTTTCACATCAACAGTACTGTATTCTAGGTTTTAAAAAGGTTAGTTTATAAGAGCCAACTGAAAGAAAAACAGGAATTGAATGCTCCAGAACATAACCTACAGTTAGCTTAGCAGCTATGCCAGCGTCTTGTTGTTTTACTTTTCATGTTCAATTCATTACTCACTAAATGACATGAGATTTTTCAACACATTATTACAAAATAAGCTTTGTTAATGATTTTGGCCAGCTGTAGATTCATGTAAGCGTTTTAAGCGTTAACTTATCATTACTTATCATGGGCTCTGCTATGATGACAGTATAAACCTCTCTACCAAACACTCATTAAACTCCTCAGTTCATGTTACATTTAAGTCGTGATGGATTTGTTGAACATATCCCCATCGTAAATCAGGGAGCACCTATACAATACAACTCCATTAATGCGTATAATGCTTATACAGGGTGGATTTTCTGGGGGTCTGGAACGGATTAATTAAAATTACATCATTCCTTAAGGGACAAATTGCTCGGTACTTGTTGTTTTCTGGAATGACTTACCGACAAGAACTGCGGTACCATTGTAGTTATTTCACTGGGCAGATCAGCGTGCTTAAACCCTAAGATTGTTTAGAAATGCCATCCCACCTAAGAGTGCTCTCCTGGACTCCAAGCCACTGTGGCTGTGATATCGTCGGGGCACAATCTTCAAATGATAGGGCAAGCACCATATGTGTCGACAGTATATGTTTACAGATGATTATATTTGTATATCACCTCTTGAAGCCCCCGGTGCTACACACTCACATCAGGAATGAGTCATTCCCTCGCAGAACATGTGGTAGGCCTCAGTACGCTCCAGGCTCACAGTTTAGGGTCTGGCTTGGAAAGGCTTGATAAGTCAAAACCAACCACCAGTGTCTAACCAGCCTTCACATAACAGAGGTTAGTTGCTGTGTACATTGTATTTTCCCTGCACTCATTACACTAGTTAATCACAAAGTTCCAGCGGTTCCTTTCCATAAAACATAGAACACCTCTCTGGAAGGCATAACCTGCCATATGGGAGCTACTCCAACTATTGTGTGACCTATATAACTCTCTTGCCAAGCAACGAGCATATTATGTGAGAGAGAAAAGAAAAATGGAGGAAAAAATGTTCTTTTTACCACAAGGCACGCTGGCGTATTGCAATAACTCTTCCCAGTTTGCATCTCTAAACTGCTAAAGAGAAAAAAAATAGGAGGAAAGAGAGGGATTCTTAATTTGATAGATGGCTAAATGCCCAGCTATACACTCCTAATTTGTTTGTATTGATGCCTGGAGGAAGATTAGCTGCTTTGTTTTTTAAACCTTAAACTTATTATCCATCTATAATTGCGTGTGCTTGCCACTGTGCGAAAAGTACAAGAGCACATTCTTTTTCGCTCTCCCGCACCCACCCACGCTGGTTCTATATTGCTATATTTATCTGTGACCACATTTTGAAATAAAGCAGGCACCCACAGCTCGTGCTGAGTAAAGCTAGTGTCCTAGTCTTTGTGCATGCACTCCAGTTTCTACCATCTTCAACTCATCCACTTTATTAGGAATACCTTTAGTGCCAGGTTGGACCACCTTCTGCCTTTAGAACTGCCTAAAGTTAACAAGGTGCTGGAAACATTCCTCAGTGGTTTTGGTCCATATTGTCATGACAGCATTGCATAGTTGCTGCAGGTTTGTCGGCTGCACATCTAACGCATCTCCTGTTCCACCACATCCCAAAGGTGCTCTATTATATTGAGAACTGGTAACTGTGGAGGCCGTTTGAGTACAGTGTCATGTTCAAGAAACCAGTTTGAGATGATCTGAGCTTTGTGACTTCCTGCTGGAAGTGGCCAACAGAAGATGGTAAACTGTGGTCATAGAGGGCAGCAGTACTAAGGTAGAGGTTGATGCTCAGAAGGTTAAGGGGCCCAAATTGTACAATGAAAACATTCCCTATACCATTACACCACCAGCAGCAGCCTGAATGTCACATAAAGCAATGTTTTTTCTGATTATGTAGTCTCAGTTGCCTGTTCTTAGCTGACAAGAGTGACACCTAGTGTGGTGTTCTGCTGCTGTAGTCCATCTGCCTCAAGGTTTGACGTACTCTACATTCAGAGATGTTGCATACCTCAGTTGTAATTTAACTTACTGTTGCCTTTCTATCAGCTCAAACCTGTCTGCGTTTTCCTCTGACCTCTGACATGAACAAGGCATTTTCACCCAGTACTGCCACTCACTGGATATTTTCTCTTTTTCGGACCATTCTCTGTACAACCTGGAATCAACCTGTGAAAATCTCAGTAGATCAGCAATTTCTGAAATACTCAGTGAAAGTCCACAACCATGCCACATTCAAAGTCACCATTCTGATGCTTGGTTTGAACTCCAGCATGTCGTCTTGATCATATCTACATGCCTGAATGCACTGAATTGCTGCCATGTGATTGGCCAATTTAGATATTTACGTTAACGAGCAGTTGAACAGGTGTACCTAATAAAGTGAGTGTTAATGTGTATAATATGTATTAGCACTGAAGTCAAAGAGTCATTCTTTGAATAGTTATTTGAATATTCAGGATATTTCACTGTAGCTAACGATTTGATTTAATAAGCCAGGGATTTGGCCACCTTCGCTGATATATTCATACATAAAAATGGGCAGAGACGGACATGGATTTAAAAAGAATTGCCAATTATCTCTGACTGCAGATAGAAAAAACCCTCACTACAGCCCTTAGTCGGTGGAGCTCATAAATAATTAGGAGGCACAGTTTAATAATGTATTTAACGTTTAACAATTGTAATTCACCAAACCGGGGCTTCTCTCCTAAATTACACAAAACCCATGGAATTGTGTAGGTTATTGATAAAGGAGAAACAGTTTAATGTTTAAGGGAATTTCTTACCTGTATGTGAGCTTTGCGGCATCTTTTGGCAGAAATCTCTTCCATCCAGTCCATGACACAGTCTGTGAGTAACATGTAATACACACTAAAGGTGTGCGCCATTCTGTGAAACAGGGCGTTGACCAAAATGGTCATTGACCAGACATTACAGCAGTCACGTAGTCTTTTTTTATTGTAATGTACTGTTACAACCCTGTCTAGGGGAAAGCCGTAACACTTAAGAGGATGATGGACCTGACACCTTTGTTTGACAGAACCAAAAATACATTGGCAGCACTACGAACAACACCGATCAACCAGACGAAACAGAAACTCAACGAGTGAATGTGAACCAGCTTATATAGTTATAGGTTGGAGAGAATATACATGTAGTGGAGGAAAAAAAGAAATAAGTACTACTTATAATAGGACGGGCACATACATGTATGGCATGTATACCTTTTTACAAGTAGTGAAAAATCATCCACGTAATTGAGTAACTTACACAAAAAAAGGTCTCTAAACACATCAACCGAGTTGATGAGTTAAAGTTGGTACATTTTTTGGAGTTACTATGTTGGTAAATTTTCCTGGGGTGACCAAGAAAGTCTTGGTTTATCTTATACACACAAACCAGCGTTGCCAGATCCCATGAGAAAAACATGCCTAAAGAAAGTGAATTGTCTCCAAAAAAAAAAAAAACACAAAAAAAAACCACAAAACAGGTGACCTCATACAACATGAGACAGTGACCATATGATCAGTTAAAATAATAATGTACTTTTAACTATAGAGGTTGAACAAAACCAACTTTCAGGAACATGAGAGAGAGACAAGAGCAGGGAGCAAGTTCAAATAAGTAACTACACTTTAGAAACAAGCCCCAGAAACCTGCAACCCGTAACTACCAATATTTTTTAAGCGACTTTATGGAAAAATAAGTCCAAAGTAGCTTAGAATAAGCGGACCTGGCAACTGTCACACACAAACACACACATGCACGTTTGTCTTGCTATACTTGTGAGGATTTTCCATTGACATGAATGACAATGAAGGATTACTTCAGCTAATTAATGCTACACCTAACCTTAGCCTCGGTAACCTAAAGCAAATCTTTTGGCTGTTTTGGTTTTTCAGATAAAAGTTGCCATTTTTGTAAAAAAGCTGTTAAAGAAGTGAGGACTGGAAAACTGGTCCTCGCTAGTTAAAATGACAGGTTTTCCTATTATTGTAGGGACATTTGGTCCTCACAAGTATAGCAAGACAAGGTATACAGGTACACACACAATGCTGCTCTTAAACACCCGCCCCTGCTCATGGATCCACAGCATTGATTGGCTGATTGCATCAAAACGTCCTGAGTTAAAAGACAGATTTTTATATCCTGTTATAGTTTATTATACATTTTAAAGCCTCTGTGGTTAAAGCAAGCAAACCCTGATCAGATGGTCGTTAAACGGCACCTTGGTTAACTCAAAATAGCATAGTCCCATAGCATAGAATGCTTAAATGGTCTCAACGTTATAGTTATCATGATGGTATATTTAATGTTAGGTACAGCATAGCAGGTGCTGTTTCACTTGTTTGAGTTTAGACGCCTCATTGTTCATTTCTAATTGCAGTTTACAGGTTTTATTAGTCAGTCTTGGGTCCTTAACTATCAGTAAGAAGCACGAGTCTTGTAAGGTAAAGCCTTCTGTCTAACATACAGCAGTAATAACCCGCTTGTTCTTGAGTTTTTTTGGGGGGGTGGGTGTTAACAAAGTATCATTACCACTGTCCTGCTGTGAGATGTAGTTGCACTCACTTTGTTGTTTCCTCTCTCTGTCTTTCCACAGGGGTCCGTCGCCCCCCTGAAGTGGAGAAGTCCAACCACAGTGTTCACTACACCCTGTTAATCGCGTGTGTGCTCGTGGCATTCGTCTTGGGTGCCTTCCTCTCCGGCTTCCTTGTGTCTTGCTACTGCAACTACAACGTCAACAAGACCAAGAGACTCGCCAAGGATCCGGAAGCTCCCATCCCTCATGCGCTGTCGCTGCGCAGCCTGGCGAAGCTCAACGGCCTGCTGGAGAACCAGGGCAAGGATGACAAGCTGGAGGTGTCTTCGCCGAAGCTTTACAACTCGTTCTTCCCAAACGGGAAGGATCACTCTTCACGTAGGAACGGGCACCACGGTGTTATGGCAGAGCTCATGCATCCTCATCACCACCATTCCTCTGAGCTGTCCGGGCTGCCCACGCCCGATTCGACCCCGGAGCTGCCTATTAAGAGCATGAAGGCCTTCAAGAACCAATGGGAGAAGAATCAGAACTGCAACAACGCCAAAGAGCCCAAGTCTCATAACATGGCCGGATCCAGGCCCAGCTCTGGAATTCCTCAGCAGGTCTACCCTTTCTCGCATGGCCTGAGCAACCGGCAGTCTCTAGCGGGTTCTGTTCTTTTAGAAGAACGCAAGATACACAACGCCGAACGCGTGCCGAGCCAGCCGCAGCACTGCTACCCACATAAGATCGTAGATGTGACCTCGCTTGATGAGCTGCTCAAGCATATCCACGAGATCAACGTGGCCACGGGAAAGAGTCCCACCGTCCTTACCTCGTCCATGTCTGCCAACTCGGGCCAGATGGCCTTCGCCAACCGTGTGCAGCCGCAGATCCCAGAGACCGAGTCAGCCCCCTACTATAGCTCCTCCACTTTGCCCAGGGACAGCCTGACCCGCCGTATGGATGTTCCCCCGGACATGCCCTCTCAGCACCAGTCCACGCTAGAGAGGGTTTCGCGCCACGCCGCCCAGCGCCACTCGCTCATGTCGGCCGGAGGAGCCGTCTGCCGAGAGCCCAGCTTCAGCCGCCGGCAGCATCACCCTCCGCTTCTGGCCAGAGTCAACTCCACTAGCGGGTGCGATGCTCGCCATCCGCTCCTGCCCAACGGCTATCTGACGCGCCAGCACAGCTACAGCGAGCAGCCCGAGCTCCAGCGCGGAGCCGTGGTCCGCCGTACAGCCTCGCTGAAGCCAGATGTTCCTCCAAAACCACTGTTCATCCCTGCCACCTCACCTGTAAATCAGGCCGGGAAGTTCAACTACTGAGCGTTGAATCCGCCCCGAAAACCTTAGAGTACACTCTAGAGCAAGCCTCGATTCGGGTCTAGACGTTATCATTTGGGCAGCGCTCGAACGAACCGCCGCGCCACCATTAAAGAGGAAGATTTGTTTCGACCGGTGGAAAAACTGCAATAAACTCAATTGCTGCCCGTGTTGTCAACTTCATATTTGAACTTGACTTCTTTGTGCCTCATGAGTATTTGTACCATATTGGTATTGCTCAGCTATTCGCTTATAGAAGGTGATGAACTAGAAGAGAATGGAACAGCGCCCCACCATATTGTTCTAGGCTGCTGCCGTGTGTCGAGTGTCGCTTCTCCATGTTCTCCTGAGTTCTCAGCCATGGTATTGCTAACCTTGAGGCTGGAACTAAACTAACAGCTGGGCTCGAGCCTTTTATGTGATTTTTCGATCCTCTCCTGCATCGGATTTAAACCATTCTGTTTGCGTGGACCCGATGGATTGTACCGACCCCAGTTCTAAACGTGTGTATATATATATATGCATGTGTGTGTATATATATGTGTTTATATTTACACAGTATATGTATACATATACATACACAGTGTATGTATACTGATCAAAAACGGATGTCACTTTTCGAAAGTAGCTCTTTGCCTTATTTTGACAGGCAACGTCAAAGTAAATACAGTTCCTTCCCGCTGATCTCGGATCACGCCAGCAATAACCTGTCCAGCGGCATCACCACTAGTTATGCAGAACCACTGCCCACCTTTTAAAATGCCAAAATGTCTAAAGCTGAGGTGAGGGGATGGCCAGTGAAGCAGGTCCCTTTGTTTACAGGTGGAATGAATTGGTACTCATTCAGTGTTAAGAATAACAGTGTAATCGGTCGCTCATTTATTAATCCAAAGCAGTCTGTCTTTTATGCTCTTTTAACATTTGAACACCGTCGCAGAACAAGTCACATCCTGGACTAAACGATTACTGTCAATGTAGAGTAACCTACTCAAAAGTGAAAAAAGAAAAATAAGTCCAAGACTGGGCTTCAACTGTGAAAACTGACCTCTCATGCCAGAATGCAATCTCTATTCCCCTCCGGATCTGAACTACTCTGTTTCTATCATGTTTAAATGCATTTTATCATTGTTAACATTGTAGCTATATTGTGTAAATATAAGAACAATAACTAGCCAAATTCTGTTTGTGTAAATGTGTGCCTTATTTAATAGGAATTATGTGCTACAGCTCGCGTATGGAGAGACGAGTCACTATAACCGTCTGGTTATATATACACTCGCCGATCACTTTGTTAGGTACACCTCCTTGTTTCTACACCCACTGTCCACTTTATCAGGTCCACTTACCGTATAGATGCACTTTACAGTCCATCTGCTTCTCTACATACTTTCAGTCCCCGTTACTCTGTGCTCTACTGATCAAGACCCTCAAAAATCTGCTGAGCTGAAAATAGTCCACCAACCAAAAATATCCAGCCACCAGCATCCTGTAGGCAGCATCCTGTGAACTCTGATGAAGGATTAGAGGGCTAGACTAACATAAACTGTTCAGCAACATGAGATACTGCCTCTGACGTTACATCTACAAGGTGGAGCAGTATGCTAGATGTGTCTAATAGAGTTCACAGTGAATGAACCCAGTGTTTAAGAACTCCAGCAGCACTGTTGTATCTGATCCAATCTTACCAGCTCATCGTACACTAACACACAACCACCACATCAGTGTCAATGCAACGCTGAGAGTGATCCACCACCCAAATAGTACCTGACCTGTGGGGGTCTTGTGGGGATCCTGACTTTATGAGAACAGAGTAAAGGGGACACACAAAGTATGTAGAGAAACAGATGGGCTACAGTCTGTAATTGTAGAACTACAAAGTGCATCTATATGGTAAGTGGAACTGATAAAATGGACAATGGGTGTAGAAACAAAGAGGTGTAAAGTGATTTCTGAGCGTATGTGCGCTGGTCTGAGACGTTCTTGACTTCTTTTACCATTTCTAAACGTGCATGTACAGTCGTTCGCTACACAAAACACTGATCACAAGAGAGTGAGGACTGGATCTAGCCAAAATGAAACTTTTTCGCTTGAAGTGAACTTCTGTCAATGGAAGCTAGAGTTCAAACCTTTTTCTTTTACAGTATGAAAGGAGTTAGACTGTCAGGAAGAAGAGATTTGTAACAGTTATTAGGTTAAGGATGCCTGAACCGTAGCGATGTTCTGTAGGTTTCTTGTGTTTGAAGCAGGTTTTCTAAGAAAAATGTACAGTGGTACCTCGGTTCTCATTCCAGAAGGCTTGTCGAGAACGTAAAACGATCAGTACTGTGCAAATTTGTCCCATAAGGAATAATGTAAATTGAATGAATCTGTTCCAGACCCCCAGAAAATCCACACTGTATAAGGCATTATATGCATTAATGGAGTTGTATTGTGCAGGTGCTCCCTGATTTATGATGGGGATATGTTCCGACAAATCCATCATAAGTTAAATGTATCATGAACCGATGATATAGTCTATAGTATATGAGCCAATCTTATTGTTTAAAACACTTACATGAAACTACAGTTGGCCAAAATCATTAACACGAAGCTTATTTTATAATAAAGTATTGAAAAATCTCATGTTGTTTAGTGAATAATGGATTGAAAGTGAAAATTAAAAGCAAAACTCCTATTCTATTGATTGACTAGGGGACTTGGGGGCACTAGCATAACTGCTAAAGCTAACCAAGAGGATTCAGTTCCTGTTTTCCTTTCGGTTGGTTGTCATTACTAACCTTTTTAGGACGCATGGAGGTTTATTTGCACTAAGAAAACAGTCATGTAGATGTAAAAATAAAGAAAAACACGACCAACATAGCAGAGATCTTTTCTAGTCAATGTGTGTCGAGAACCAAATTCAATGAGTTCCAAGGTGGTCGAGAATGGAGATACCACTGTATCTCTAAAAATTGATGCCCCATTCATTCATTTTCATACCAGTGAATTCAAATGGGGGTTGTGGGTAGCCAGGTCCTAGCTGGCAGCACAGGGCACTTTAGTGATGCCAATTGACCTAAAATATCTTTAAGAGTGGGAGTGTGACAGAGAGAACAGGGAGTATGGGCCGGGAATCTAACTGGGGTTCTCTGGAGCTGTGAGGTGACCCACACAACTCCCAAATGCAATGTCATGCCTTTTAAATGTATATCTAATTGTCAACATGCATATAGCAGTGAAAAGGACCTGTTAAAACAATGTCTGTTCATTGAACTGAGGTGTGTCCATTTGGGAATGAAACATAGAAGAGTTTCTTTAAATCTCTATAAAAAAGTGTGAAGGAAAGGGAACGTATGATCTGTGTTTACTTTTTTCTTGCGCAGTCTAAAGAGGATGGAGAACTCCTGAACGCAGCACTCTTAGGAATGCAGCAGCAAAAGCTCCTCTCTTTCTGATTTTCTTAAAGACTATTGTACTTTCATTCTTATAGAAATAAAACAGATCTTACATGCATGGTTTATTTTTACTTTTGATTTTTTTTGTCATGTCTTGTGTACTTTATTAGAGGTATGCGCCGTTTAACCGCAATACATTCTGTGAAACAGGTAATTGACTGGACGTCACCATAGTCACATGTTATGCTAATGTAAATATAAAAGGTATTTTCACACGATAAATTACCTGCCTTGAGATACAGCTGAAAACAAGTGGAACGCTACCATCTACACAGCATCTGAAACCTAAACTGTTCTACATATCACTCCCCAGAACGTTGTTTGTAGTGTTAAGCTACTAACTTTTCCATTTCACGTCTCTCCTTGGCAGAAAAAAAATGGCCTAAAAGTCCGTGCACAACACAGACCAGAACATGGTTCCTAATTATGCAAGTAGTTAATTCAATGCAGATCAATATTCATGAAAGTACATTAAATAAAAAATATTTAAATATTTAAACAAAAAGTACAACTTAATATTTATGGCAACATCTGGAGTTAAATAGCAGACTTATTTCCTATTATAATTTGTTATAAAAGCTAAAATGTCAGTCATTAAAACGAACAGACTGATTGATCGGATGGACGTTAAATGCTGCTTAACTGTATTTGGTGGATATTTGCTTAAAAAGTCAGTGTAACTTCTACTGTGGTCTACAGTTGTTTAATGCTATTGCAGCAAAGGTCGAAAGGCGGGAACCAACCCTAGATAGGGCAAGTACCTAGAACGAAATCTAGAGAGTACCTAAAGAAAACTCACATAGGCACAAGGAGAACATGAAAAACCCACACAGATGGTGGTCAGGCTTGGAACTGAACCTGGACATGTCTCTGTAGATGCGAGGCAACAGTGTTAACCACTGCACCATCAGGCCACCAAAGTGAATACAGTATTGATGGTGTTCAACCAGTGCAATGAGTGCTTTTACATGTGCTTAATAATGTAAATAAAATAAAGTCAGATAATGGGAATTTTGGCCACTCATCTTTGCAGGATTGTTGTAATTCAGCCACATTGGAGGGTTTTTGAGGATGAACGGCTTTTGGATTTTGGTCAGGACTTTGACTAGGCCACTCCAAAGTCTTCACTTTGTTTTTCTTCAGCCATTCAGAGGTGGACTTGCTGGTGTGTTTTGGATCATTGTCCTGCTGCAGAACCCAAGTTCGTTTCAGCTTGAGGTCACGAACAGATGGCTGGACATTCTCCTTTGTCCTGAAGCAGCAAAACAGCCCCAGACCATCACACTACCACCACCATGTTTTACATGTTTTACTGTTGCTATAATGTTCTTTTTCTGAAATGCTGTATTACATTTACACACCTTCCAAAGAGTTTAACTTTGGTCTCGTCAGTCCACAGAATGTTTTCCCTAAAGTCTTGGAGATCATCGAGATGTTTTCTGAAAAAATTGAGCTTTAATGTTGTTTTTGCTCAGCAGTGGTTTTCATCTTGGAACTCTGCCATGCAGGCCATTGTTGCCCAGTCTCTTTCTTATGGTTGAGGCATGAAAACTGACCTTAACTGAGGCAAGTGGGTCTTTTGTGACCTCTTGGATGAGTCGTCGCTGCGCTCTTGGGGTAATTTTGGTTGGCCGGCCATTCCTGGGTAGGTTCACCACTGTTCCATGTTTCTGCCATTTGTGGATAATGGCTCTCACTGTGCTTTGCTGAAGTCCCAAAGCTTTAGAAATGGCTTTATAACCCTTTCCAGACTGATAGTTCTCAATTACTTTCTTTCTCAATTGTTCCTGAATTTCTTTGGATCTTGGCATGATGTGTAGCTTTTAAGGATCTTTTGGTGTACTTCACTTTGTCAGGCAGGTCCTATTTAAGTGATGTCCTGATTGAGAACAGGTGTGGCAATAATCAGGCCTGGGTGTGGCTAGAGACAGTGAACTCAGGTGTGATAAACCTGTGATAAAGGGGGGCAATCACGTTTTCACACAGGGCCATGTAGGTTTGGATTTTTTTCTCCCTTAATAATAAACACCTTCATTTAAAAACTGTATTTTGTGTTGTCTTTGACTAATATTTAAGTTGGGTAGATGTTCCGAAACACTTAAGTATAACAAACAGGCAAAGAAATAAGAAATCGGGAAGGGGTCAAACACTTTTTCACACCACTGTTTCTGCCTCAGACATAACTGCATGATCAGTTTTGCGACAATCTGATGTTTTTATCTGGGTGTGGTTTATTTTTCGTCAGCGAGTATATGATAATCATTACATTCATACATAGCTTAATTTGGTTCCAGAAACTCCTTCTTGATTAGGTTTTTTTTTTTAGGTTTATGATTAGGTTGTTGTTAATGACTGTATATACAAACTTAAATGAAAATAAGCAATACTATCAAATGAAGTTTAATTAAATGATACTTATTTGTGTGTAACCTCCTTTCCAACAATCCAAACAGCTAATTTTCAAGGTACGTCCTTTTCATTAATATAGATATTCTATTTTAAAGGCTACTGTATTAGGTGTTGCACCATGAGCACTGTTGTGTTCATTCATTCCGTGACCTTTTCACTCAATGCCCACTTGCTGGATCACTCCATGCTTAATTCGCTTCCCTTATGTTCTACAAATTAACTGGTCTACATTAACTGATACACTCATATATGAATTGTGGCATCTATTGCTTGTTTTGTTGTTTATTGGTTTTTAACATCTACCATTTAGCTGTTCTTTGTAATGCATACAGTTGCTGATTGTAGCTCATATGTTTTTATGCTTCATTTCTCGGAAAGCTTCTTCAGTGACCGTGCAACTGTGACGTCTGCAACAGTGCTGTGCTTAGAATGCTCCATCACCCTAATAATTTCTGGTAAGGCATGGGCCTGTAGTAACTCTCTTCCATTAATAGCAGTGGATGGGTTACAGTTTGTTTGTTTGCTTGTGTATTTAACGGAACGTGCATTGATGGCTATTTCCATCGATGGTGTCATTAGTCATTTGGCAAACACCCGTATCAGTTCGGGCAATTGTGGGTAGCGTCTTGCCCAAGGACCCAAAAGTGCCAACTTGACAGAGGTGGGATTTGAACCCTGGATCTTCTGGTCTACACTCTAGTACCTTAACCAGTGAACTACCACTAAAATAGTTTATCAGTTTGCCTTGGTTTTATTATACTTTAACATGTAAGCAGACACCCTTATCCAGAGCAATCCAACTGTAGGTTGAGAGTCTTGCTCAATGACCCGACAGTGACAGCTTTGCAGAGGTGGGGTTTGAACCCCAAACTTTCTGGTCCACAAACCAGTATCTCAGCTGCTAGGTACAGTCCCATAATAATACATTTACATTTAGTCATTTATCAGATGCCCTTATTCGGAGCAACTGATTATCTCTGAAGGTTAGAGTCAGTCATTTTAAGTTAATATAGAGTCCATACAGTGGTGCTTGAAAGTTTGTGAACCCTTTAGAACTTTCTATATTTCTGCATAAATATGACCTAAAACAACATCAGATTTTCACATAAGTCCTAAAAGTAAATAAAGAAAACCCAGTTAAACAAATGAGACAAAAATATTATACTTGGTCATTTATTTATTGAGGAAAATGATCCAATATTACATATTAGTAAGTGGCAAAAGTATGTGAACCTCTAGGATTAGCAGTAAGTTCGAAAGTGAAGTTAGTCAGGTGTTTTCAATCAATCGGATGACAATCAGGTGTGAGTGGGCACCCTGTTTTATTTAAAGAACAGGGATCTATCAAAAAAGTCTGCTCTTCACAACACATGTTTGTGGAAGTGTATCATGGCACGAACAAAGGAGATTTCTGAGGAGCTCAGAAAGAGTTGTTGATGCTCATCTGGCTGCAAAAACTTATAAAACCATCCCTAAAGAGTTTGGACTCCACCAATCCACAGTCAGACAGATTGTGTACAAATGGAGGAATTCAAGACCATTGTTACCCTCCTCAGGAGTGGTTGACCAACAAGGATCACTCCAAGAGCAAGGCGTGTAATAGTTGGTGAGGTCACAAAGAACCACAGGGTAACCTCTAAGCAACTGAAGGCCTCTCTCACATTGGCTAATGTTCATGAGTCCACCATCAGAAGAACACTGAACAACAATGGTGTGCATGGCAGGGTTGCAAGGAGAAAGCCACTGCTCTCCAAAAAGAACATTGCTGCTCGTCTGCAGTTTGCTAAAGATCACGTGGGACAAGCCAGAAGAGTATATTGGAGAATGATTTGTGGAGGATGAGACCAAAATAGAACTTTTTGGTTTAAAAGAAAAGCGTTCTGTTTGAAGAAAGGAAAACACTGCATTTCAGCACAAGAACCTTATCCCATCTGTGAAACATGATGGTGGTGGTATCATGGTTTGGGCCTGTTTTGCTGCATCTGGGCCAGGGTGGCTTTCCATCATTGATGGAACAGTGAATTCTGAATTATATCAGAGAATTCTAAAGGAAAATGTCAAGACATCTGTCCATGAACTGAATCTCAAGAGAAGTCATGCAGCAAGACAACGACCCTAAGCACACAAGCCGTTCTACCAAAGAAGAATAAAGTTAATGTTTTGGAATGGCCAAGTCAAAGTCCTGACCTTAATCCAATCGAAATGTTGTGGAAGGACCTGAAGTGAGCAGTTAATGTGAGGAAACCCACCAACATTCCAAAGCTGAAGCTGTTCTGTATGGAGGAATGGGCTAAAATTCCTCCAAGCCGGTGTGCAGGACTGATCAACAGTTACAGGAAACGTTTAGTTGCAGTTATTGCTGCACAGGGGGGTCACACCAGATACTGAAAGCAAAGGTTCACATACTTTTGCCACTCACTAAATGTAATATTGGATCATTTTCCTCAATAAATAAATGACCAAGTATAATATTTTTGTCTCATTTGTTTAACTGGGTTAACTGGGTAACTTTTTAGTTTTTTAGTTTAATTCTTACATGTATCATCAAGGGTGCCCAAGGTGGTTGGGTCCCTTTTTGAGTCTTGGTCCTCTCAAGGTTTTCTTCCTTATAAAATTTAGGTTTTTCTTGCCACTGTCACTCTGTTTGCTCGGTTAGGCCTAATAGTTGTAAATCTTCTTTTAGACAACGCTGTATTGTTAAAACTGTTATGTAAAAATTTGATTTTGACTTTATAATGAACATTTATAAGATGAGACATCGCATTTGTGGTTGATCCTTTTACTGTATACAGGTGCTCCCGATTTTAATGTGGTCCGATTCACGATATTTTGACTTTTGCCATGGGAAACCTGTAATAAATATAAATACAGATTTAGCAGAAACCATACTTCGAATTTTTCCCCGGGCAAACACACTCGTTTTCTCCCGCACTCATCCGTTCTAAATGAGGAAATCAGGAGTGCGTGACGTAAGGAGTGATATGGCAGGAGTGATGAATGCTGGCAAATGTAGTGAGGAAAAACCGTGATCGCAACAATGATTGTTTTGGGTTTTTTTTACTTGAATAAATGACTTGAGAAATTCCACACTTAATCATGAAAAAATATGAGCAAGGTCTGTAATTTTCATCAGAGCTACACTTAAACAAAATGAGAAAAAAAATCCAGGAAATCACATTTTAGGATTTTTTAAGAATTTAATTGTAAATCATGGTGGAAAATAAGTATTTGATCACCCACAAACAAGCAAGATTTCTGGCTCTCACATACCTGTAACTTCTTCAAGAAGCTCTTCTGTCCTTCAGTCATTACCTGTATTAATGGCACCTGTTTGACCTCGTTATCTGTATAAAAGGCACCTGTCCACAGCCTCAAACAGTCAGACTCCAAACTCAACCATGGCCAAGACCAAAGAGCTGTCAAAGAACACCAGGAGGAAAACTGAAGACCTGCACCAGGCTGGGAAGAGTGAATCTACTGTACAATAGGCAAGCAGGCTGGTGTGAATAAATCAACTGTGGGAGCAATTGTAAGACATACAAGACCATTGATAATCTCCCTCGATCTGGGGCCCCACGCATGATCTCATCCCGTGGGGTGAAAATGATCATGAGAAAGGTGAGCAAAAATCCCAGAACTACACGGAGGGACCTGATGAATGACCTGCAGAGAGCTGGGACAAAGTAACAAAGGCTACCATCAGTAACGCACTATGCCGAGAGGGACTCAGATCCTGCAGTGCCAGGCGTGTCCCCCTGCTTAAGCCAGTAGATGTCCAGGCCCGTCTGAAGTTTGCCAAAGAGCATATGAATGATGTAGAAGAGGATTGGGAGAATATCATGTGGTATAATATCAGAACTTTTTGGTTGTTAAAAACTCAACTCGTCGTGTTTGGAGGAAGAAGAATACTGAGTTGCATCCCAAGAACACCATACCTACTGTGAAGCATGGGGGTGGAAACATCATGCTTTGGGGCTGTTTTTCTCCAAAGGGGACAGGACGACTGATCCGTGTTATGGGAAGAATGAACGGGGCCATGTATCGTGAGATTTTAAGCCAAAACCTGCTTCTATCAGTGAGAGCATTGAAGATGGAACGTGGCTGGGTCTTCCAGCATGACAATGATCCCAAAAACACCGTTCGGGCAACGAAGGAGTGGCTCCGTAAAAAGCATTTCAAGGTCCTGGAGTGGCCTAGCCAGTCTCCAGACCTCAACCCTAGTGAAAATTTATCTGCATGGAGGAATGGGCCAAAATACCAGCTTCAGTGTGTGCAAACCTGGTGAAGACCTCTGTCATTTACCTCTGTCATTGCCAACAAAGGTTACGTTACAAAGGATTTGAGTTGAACTTTTGTTATTGGCCAAATACTTATTTTCCACCATAATTTACAATGAAATTCTTTAAAAGTTCTACAATGTTATTTCCTGGATTGTTTTTTTCTCATTTTGTCTCTCATAGTTGATGACAATTACAGACCTCTCTCATCTTTCTAAGTAGGAGAACTTGCACAATCAGTGGCTGACTAAATACTTTTTTGCCCCACTGTATACAGTATTAAACTCCATGGTTTTACGATATGTTCAGCTTACAATGAATTTGTTCGAAAGTATCGCCATCAAAAAAACATGGATTATCTGTATATTCATTCATCAGCCCGTGCTTTTCTGGTTGATCATGTGGCTGGTCTCAAAATGTAAATCAAATTTAAGTTAATACGCGTTTTGGAATAAACACTAACAGAACTGAAAGATTAACCCAGCATGTGCAGTGGTTTCACTGGCAGTCTGTATGAAGTACTAATAATACACAGCAGCTTGCTTTTTATCTGTTGCTCTTCATCATTAATTCTTTATTGCTTAAGGGCTGAACAGTCAGCAGCAGGCAAAGATTTGATGTAAGGAGGAGTGACTAATGACATGTAAACCAGCAAACAGCAGTGAAGTGCTTAGTCATCATGGGATTTTTGGTGCTCTGGCATGGTTCAGGGGGGAATTAAGGTTTGCTTTTTCTGGGTGCAAACCTTCTGCAATGCCTTAAAACGACGGATCACAGCAGGGCTGGTAAAACGATGACTTGGCAATGCTTCAAACAACAAAGCTATTGCCTGGAGCCAGCTAAAATAGCATCCAGTCAAGCCAGACTACACCAATAGATGTCTTCGCCTTGGCTTTATGAACAATGACGTTGGCTTGCTAATGGAACTGCTGCAGCTTCAGTCGTGACAAGTGGAGTTAAGCAGAGAGAAGCCGAAATTGACTTCCTTGTAATCCTGAACTTGCATTACTTCAAACAAAGATGCTTTACAGCAACATTGGCTCCCAGTGTATTGCAAGTACACACACACACACACACACACACACACACACACACACACACACACTTCAGCCTAATGAAATCTTTCAGCCTGCACATCTTGAGAGAAAGTCAAGCAATACCAGTAATAACCTCTATGATGGAGAGATGCCATATAATTAAGTTTGATCTCTACGACTTATGCGTTTCTCTTCACTGGAAGAAAAAATAAAAGTGCGCATATGGCTGCCAGTCTTATCCCTACAGGTTTTTCTCATTTCGCTTCTGATGACCGTTATTGTATTGTGATCGCAATGTGACGGGCACAGATTGTGTTCATGTCTTACAGGCCTAATCCCTTTCCCACCTGACCTCAGGTAGCACTTTATTTTCTCCTCCTGAAGCGGCCGCCGTCAGCACCCGTCCCCCGCACCTGCTCCTGACCTGGCTTGAAATTTCTCTCCAAGCTTGTCTCGCCTGTGGCAGCATCAGGGCCCTGACAGCAGGCATCACAATACATTATGTCTGTATTCACAGAGATGGGAAGCAGGGGAGGAAGACCTTCTGTTTTCGGCTCAATGCTATCAGGTGAAAGAATGATCTCTGTAATGTGATGGAGTGCCAAGCTGCTACAATTTGGGAGCTATTCAAAACTGAGTTTCAGACTTATATTTTTCTGTTCCCTAGAATCCTCATGATTCCGTCATAGTTGGTCACACTTCACATGGTGGTATCATAAATCAGACGTAAACATGTAAAGGCAATTCCAGCCGGGATGCTGGAACTCCAAACCTTGCATGATTCTGGCAACGCCGAAAGCAAATTTGGCAAATGAATACAAACTGCCTGAGAGGAAAGATGTTTTAGCTTACAGGTTTGGCAATAAAGTGATGAATAGTATAATTTACTAGATGCAGATTGGGAAGGTTTTATGTTTTTGATGTATCAAATAAATTATGCTTTGGTACAGTTCTGTTCAAAAGTTTGTGAACACTTTAGATTGTTCTGTATTTCTAAGTACAGTTTTACCTCAGTTCTCGACGAACTCGTCAAATTCGGTTTGACTAGAAAGATTTGTCTCGGCTCTCTTTGCTCGGTACTCGGCGTACTTGCTTGAACTTGTATGAGTTCAGCTGCGTGACTCGTTTCAGCCGAAACTCGATTCATGATTCAGTACACAGGTATTCAGTATTCAGTGACTCTGGTTCACAACAGCCCTCGCTCAGTGAAGATCTGCACTCTGTTTATCGTGTTTTTCTTCATTTTTTACATAGACAGTACTGACTTCTTAGTGCAAATAAGTCTCCATGGGTCCTAAAATGGTTAGCTTATAACAGCCAACCAAAAGCAAAACAGGAATTGAATCCTCCAGAACTGAGGCTGCAGTTAGTTAACAAATAACTAAGTGTTTTGCACATTCAATCCATTACTCACTAAATTACATGAGATTTTTCAACACTTTATTATAAAATAAGCTTTGTGTTAATGATTTTGGCCAACTGTAGGTTAATGCAAGTGTTTTAATGATAATGAATGTAAAGTGAAGTACTAACTAAGTTTTTTTTATTGTTGTGTAATGATCTGGTTTCCTTCTTGTATCGGCCACTCCTGGTCTCAGTTTTGACTCAACTCGTCTCTAGCAGTCTTGACTTCAACACTAGCATTATCCATTCAAAAACAAAAATTACATTATTTATAAAGAATTTTGTTGTTGATTTGTGTGTTTTGTTCATTTGTGTGTTTTGTTCATTTGTTGCAAAATCTATGCTTTAGTCCCTGACATTCTCCTGTAAAATTTCTTGATACAGTGGTACCTTGCTACTGTTCCAGAAGGTACTTGTTTGTTCCAAAAGGTGACAAGAATAACAAAAAAACTATTTTTCCCATAAGGAATAATGCAAATAGACATAATCCATTCCTGACCCCCAGAAAATCCACACTATATATATATATATATATATATATATATATATATAAAACAATAATTAGATAAAGAAATGGAATTTAACATCACTTACCACAACACTCATATTTCACTGTTATCTCTTATTTAACAGCTTTGTAAAGTGCATTGGAGTCATGCGACGATTTGCATCGAAGTTGTGAAGTGGTTGAGTGCTGAGGTATGACTTTTTATCCAATTTTGACACAATTTCTTAAAATGTTTTCTCAATTATTGCAAACTGCTCAAGTCCTGAGACACCAAAGCGGTCCTTCCATCTTGCTTCACATTTGGGATTTCGGGCCAGAACAACATTCAAGAAGCGTTTTGGTTTCCTAGATTACCCTGAAATATGTGAACAGGGTACATGAACTGATCTCTCTTAACAGCTGTCTTAAGACACTTATTTTATGGGTCATTTTTATAGGACAGGGCAGCTTTACAACTCAGACCTTCGGTGGTATTATGTTGAAATAGACTTTTGAAGAATGTGTCCTTGCCTTTGCTGTAAAAATGACTCAACGGCTTTGGAAAAGACGTGAAAAGACTGTCAACTGATATGACTTGGAGGAAGGCCAGACTGAATTTTATCTGTAATTAATGCAGAAATACCATCAGTTCCAAAGTGGATACTCCAAATATTTAGAAAACAGTACAAATGAACCTGTGATGGAACTATTCATGAGCAACCTTGATGATCCTGTCCCTCATAACAGTGCTGTCGCAACTTTGGACTGGACTCTTTCCAGCTAACATGAAATATGTGCATTCAATTTTCAGAATGGCCCACTTCACCATAAGGTCACGGCAATTGTCTAGTTACTGTATTCTTTGGTGGGTCAAAAAATGCTTGGCTGCCCTCCCACTGAGATTTTAGTAGGCCACAAATCACTAAGCATTTGGTTGTAAAAGGCCATAAACTGTTGGGAAACACATTTGCTCCAGCCACAAACTGAGCGGCTTGCTCTTTTGCTGCTATTATAACACACTGTGCGTGGTTCATGCAGAACCTGAGTGATTTTGTCAGCTTTGCTTTGTTTTCAGCACAGTACCTTAAAAATAAAAACAAACCAACTGATAATTAAGGAACGGCTGCAATGCACATCAGAAATAGTGAAGCTTGCCAATCTAGACTGAAAGATCATTATGTCTATAAGTCACATCTATCCAAATTTAGCCTGCTTCATAAGCTTGAGTCTATAAATCATTTATTGCAGAGATTAGATTCTTGCCAAATGTCAGCAGGAATATAATTTTCCTCAAACGTCCTCAGAGATGAAACTAACTCGGCTTATAAATCTATATCTGGTTGATATTTATAAACTGTTGCTGTTTAAACCAGTCTCTGGATGACATCAGTGGATAATTATGGCGCACACACACACACCAAACCTGAAGGCAAGCAATAGGAGGCTGGTTCGCTCCGATTCCTACCGGCCCGTCGTATTTTCTTACTCAGCACTTTTAACACTTTCATTTGGAGTCAGGGATACACACCTGCCTCTGCCTATCTAAAATATTTACCCAAATGCACCCTCTTTATTTGGCTCCGTTTTGGCAGTGTTCCGTGTCGGCCTGTCCCAGCCTGCGCGTGATGCACCTGTCCTTAGCCGTGATAAAGTATCGCGGCCATAATTAGTTATACAAGCATAGCCGAAGCCCAGAAAAACTCACACAAACACTGGATATCCCTCCATCCCCTATCTAATTAGATACTCAATCACAACCTAACCCGTGATTACCTGTTAACAGCCATCTGGAGAGAACCCAGCATTTGAGCATCACGAATCTGCTGGACACGGGTAATGTATATAAATGTACACTACACTGCCAAAAGTGTGTGGACCCCTTACATTATGTCCATATGTGCTTGTTCAACATCTCATTCCAAAACAATGAGCATTAATATAGAGAGCTCATTAAAGCTCAACTGAGGAGGCTTTTCAGTAGATTTTTAACATGACTGTAGGCATGGGTGACATTTTATCTACATACACTGATGTAGAAGTAGACATCGAGTGTATTGGGTCGTTTAGCCATTTCTAGCCCTTAACCAGCATGCCTTTACCGTATAACTAATTTCCAGTGAGAAACACAACAAATCTGTTGATTGTTATCACTACTCGACTGCACCCTAATGTTGTGGAAGCATTTAAAGTAGGCCTGCATGTAAGCACCGTTTATCAACTATTCGATCAATGAACGTGTTTACATGCACTTAATAATCTGATAACTGCAGGTGTACATGCAGTCGAGTAATCAGATAGGAAACCTCCAGGTTCTGAGCATAATCACATTTCTAATTTGCAATCAGTCAATAACCTCACAGAAATGTGACGTAAACTTCAAACTTTAATATTACATAATGGAATTCTTCATTTTCTTAAATATGTACTGCATCTCAGAGTCTCCAAAGTGTCCCATAGCCGCTTCACTGCGTTTAACTCTGTGGCGTGTTTATGATATTGAGCTTCAGCAGTGTACCAGGTTCAACTGACTGCAGTCTCCTAGGGCAAAGAGTCTAATTGGAACAAAGCTTAGCGTGGGTTAATGTGTTAAAACGGTGACCTAGGAAAAACCTCTTTCAGTTACTACTGGTAATACGTACTCTTCTTCTTCTTCTTCTTTCGGCTTCTCCCTTTATCAGGGGTCACCACAGCGAGTTAAACGTTTCCACCTCACCCTGTCCTCCATGTCCCAACTCCCTGCATATCTTCATTTACCACAAGCAAATAACTCCTCTTTGGTCTTCCTCTCCGTCTCTTGCCTGGCAGCTCCATCGCCAACATCCTCCTACCAATATATCCATTATCCCTCCTCTGCACATGTCCAAACCATCTCAGTCTTCCCTCTCGAATTTTGTCTCCCAATTTTCCAACCTGTGCTGTCCCTCTGATGATCTCATTCCTAATCCTGTCCACGCTAGACACTCCTAAAGAGAACCTCAACATCTTAAGTTCTAGGGTTACTCTGTACTGCTGAAATGATGAACATGTGATCAAAAGGGAAAGTGATTTTCTTCCCATTTAAACCTATTATAAGTAAAACACATAAAAATGATTACTTTCCCTTTCCCTTTGTCATTTCAGCAGTAGAGATTAGTATCTGAGAGATGTTTGATGTTCCTAGGTCACTGTTTAATACATTAAGCCATGTAAAGCTTTTTACTTACAATAGGATTAAATGGGGAAAAATGTTTAGATGTATTATTTACATATGACAGTTTTTCACCATTTTGGTATCGAAATTTGGAATTAATATGAACCGGAATCAATAAGCAGAATTGGTTATTGTTTCCTAGTTCTAAGATTAGATTTAAAAAAATGGTGACAAATATTTAGGTATATAGAATATCTTTATTGTTTTAAACTTTCAATTGTGTGATTCATGAATTGTAGCCTTTTTTTCTGTACTGGATATGCTAACGAGGTGCTAGCGCTGTCTGTGGGGCTAGCTAATGCGGCACTTGGGCTAGGAGACCGCAGACGGTCGAACACGGTACACTGCTGAAGCTCATTATTATGCTGGTGCCTTAGATATTTTGCCCTGTTGGAGGTGCAGCCTCCTTTACAACAGATTTAACTGTTGTGTAACTGTTGTGTCGTTTTATCTTCTGTTCATTTCCCAAGGTCCATCTTCCACTATTGCAACAGCGTAGCGCATCAAACCAAAACTATGTGATGACGTATTACACGATGGACCGCTCCTGGCAGATATGAGCCTTCTTACAGGCATAACATTGCATTAATCACTGCAGTGTATTTGAAGCATTAAATGTGTTAGTAGGAACCAATAAGTTGGAAAATTGGAATTTGAATATGTGAAGTCTTAGTGTGTTTATGGCTGTTTTTTGCTAAGTGAGTGACACGCTCCATAATGTCAGCTCTCACACCGTTAAAACTACAATTAAGATATTATCTTAGACAATACATATCACACACCCTCCTAGCCTCCAGTCAATCTGAGATTAGCGCTTCTTGTTTTACAGCACATCTCAAGTAATCTCACTATATGCTGTAGACACAGTACAGCCCAATCTCTACCAAGAAGCTTATTCTACCGTTAGACAGTAAATCCCGTCATACAGTTCGTGTCTAATCTGAGGAAATGAGAGGTGACAGAAAGAATTTTTCTGGCATCTACTTTAAGTGACTGTCTGTATACCGCAGTCCCCCAGGACAGAGCTGCTGCAACTACTCTGATGCATGAAACTATCCTGAACAAACATCTTTATGAACAGTCCCTACCTCCTGCATGGACTAGAACCTTCACCTTAAGTCATGCACCCTTTAACTTTACGTACATCCCCAAACTGGGACAGTATGGAAAATGCATATAAAAATCACAGTGTTTCATGCATTTACTTTGACTGTTATTTCATTGCAGACAGTATGACCCTGAGATACTTTGTTTTGTCTGGTTAACTTAATTTCATTTGTTAATAAACATCCATTCCTGCATTTCAGGCCTTCAACACATTCCAAAAGAAGTTGGGATGGTAAAGCATTTACCACTTTGTAATGTTGCCATTCCTTTTCCTGTGTCGTTTTGGCACAGAGGATACCAAGCGATTTAGTGTTTCAGGTGTTATTTTGTCCTGTTTTTCCTGGAAACACGTCTTAAGATGTGCAACATTATGGGGTCGTCACTGTTGCTGACATGTTGCTGATAACAGTCTGGATGATCCTTTTCGTCCTCGGTCCAGAGCACATGCCATATATTTCTTCCAAAAAACATCAGGAATACTGATTCATCTGACTGCAATACATGTTTCTACTGTGTGATGGTTCATCCCTGATGCCTTCGAGCCCAGACAAGTCGACACTGCTTCTGGACATGGTTAACATGAGTCTTCATATTTGCACAATAAAGTTTGAAGTGGCATTTGTGAATGTGACTACGTATTGTAGTGCTTGACAAAGGTTTGCCATAGTAATCTCTTGCCCAGGTGGTTCTATCAGCTATTTTTGAATGATGGTTCTTGATGCGGTGCCATCTGAGGGATCAAAGATCACAGGCGTTCATCTTAAGTTTGTGCCCTTTGCCTTTACGCAGAAATTCCTCCATTTTCCTTGAATCGTTTAATCATATTAATACACTAGAGGGAGAAATATGTAAATCTCTTTCAGTCTTTCTTTCAGGTACAATTGGTTTTTAAACATGTCCTATGATTTTCTCACGTATTTGTTGATAAACTGGACATCCTCTGCCCATCTTTGTTCCTCAGCCTTTCCTGGATGGTGCTTTTATAGCAAATCATGATTACAATCACCTGTTGACATCACCTGTTTGAAATCACATCATTATTAAGTATTTTTACCTCATTACTAGCCCTAAATTGCCCCCGTCCCTACTTTTTTTTGGAATGTGTTACAGGCCTGAAGAGCAGGAATGGATGTTCATTAAGAAATGAAATGAAGTTGACCAGACAAAACTTGAAATATCACAGGTTCCTACTGTCTGCAATAAAATACAAGTCAAATTAAATGTAAGAAACACTGTGTGTGTGTATTTTATATGCATTTTCCCAACTTTTTCTTATTTGAGGTTGTACGTAGACTCTTCAGTTCTATCAGTCCTACTGCATCTGCTTGGTGAATTGTAATATGAGCTATCGTGTAATGTGACTGTGGTTATGTGGCTCATCAGCCGAAATGTGATGCTGAGGTTTTTATTCCCCTTCCTACTGCTTTGTTTATGACATAATAATTGGCCAGCATCAGATTTATTCCAATACAACATTTTATGCCAGCAAATTATAAAATTTGAAACAAGAGTATGGGTATATTTTTCCAACTTCAACACTGTGCAAAAGAATTGTTGTTTTAGCAGTGGTATAATGATCGTATATAATCATTTCACAGTCTCTTTATTAAGATACAAGCAGAAAATACAGACAATACAATTTTTTCAGAACAAAATGGCTTCTGCAAGCAAAAGTCAGTGAGTTGCTTAATTGTAAGGGGCGGTCACTAAATACTATAGAAGCTGTTTTTTCAGATTTTTTTGTTTTGTTTTTGAATACAGCATACAAAAGTTCTGGTTGTATTCTAATAAAGAGAAATAATTATGTATGCTCATTATACCACTGCGAATGTAACACTTCATTAAGAGTTTAGGATGGTAAACACAACTGGTCAGTGTAGGCTTTTAATGTCAAAATATACCATGAATTCATTCCTCGATCATAGCAAAGTACAACCCTGGTTCTAATGTAGATGTCCATATTTGGGACTGTGGTTGCCTAGCGGTAAATGTACTGGACTCTGGACCACAAGGTCCAGGATTCAAATCCCACCTCTGCCAAGCTGCTGTAAATGTAAATGTTGTGGGACTGTGGTAGCCTAGTGGTTAAGGTACTGGACTTTGGAAGAGAAGGTCCAGGGTTCAAATCCCCCCTCTGCCAAGCTGCCACTGTAGGGTCCTTGAGCAAGACCCTTAACCCACAATTGCTTGGATTGTAAGACTGTACCAATTGTAAGTCGCTCTGGATAAGGGTGTCTGCTAAATGCTGTAAATGTAAATGTAAATATTTACTAGAAAGTGTGTTGTTGCCTGTATAGTTTAATTATAAAAGCACTCCACACTAGATGTCAGACGGGTTAAACTGTTACCAAACAAATTTAACTAATGAAATGTTTCAAAGCATTAGTTGCTGCTGATTTAGATGTTGCACCAACACACTGAATTGTACTTAATAAAATTCCACATAATCAGTTAAAAAAATGCATGGGACATCTTGACCTTACACTAAACTGGTACTGATTATTTCTGTAATTGGGCACTCGCAGTGGTGGAACACGGTGAATATCTGAATGAAGGAGTTTAGTCTCAACAAACTGCGCAAATCGATCAGTGTATCTCTGCACAGTACGCTTCATCGATTAGACACTTACTTTAATAGTCTGGAGCTGTACATCTACTACTTTAAAATGTAGGTATACCAGACTCAAGTGGCCTCTTTATTTTCCTTTATGGCTTCATAAATGTTTCAACAAAATACTGTACTGTGCAAAAGTCTTAGGCCACCATTAGATTTGTTGTTTTAGCAATGGTATAATGACCACTTATAGCATATTGTTTGAAATTGGACCCAACTTGGATTTGTCACTTTATAATACTTTTCCACTGATCTCCATTTGAATCCTTGTGAGCTTTAGCATATCTTTGCATTTTCACCCTGTTCCCCTTCCGAAAAAGTGGTTTCTTGGCTGCTACCCTCCCAAATGGACCTTTCCTGATCAAGCATCTTCAGACTGTAGAAGGGTCAACTTGGCATCCAGATGAAGCTGCCAGATGATGCGATTGCTTAAGTTTAAGGGGAGGTTACACTAAATACTTGCCACTGTCACCTATAGAAGCTTTTTTTTTTAGGTATTTTTTTTTATACTGCACACATTTCTTGTATTTTTTGGTTGTATTGCGATAAAGAGAATGATAAATAATTATATATATGGTCATTTTTACCATCGCTAAAGCAACTGTATATCTAATCTTACGGTGGTCTCAGACTTTTGAACAGTAACTCTCTCCCTCCTAGGGTGGGGAGGGGAGGGGGATGACGTGATATGCATATTTTTATTGTTATTCCATTCAATATTTTATTTATTTGTTACTATTTATGTAGTTTGCTTTTGAACTATTACTACAGACTTATTTGACTAGATAAATTAGTTTAATTCTTACATTTATCATCCAAGGCGCCAAAGTAGGATGGTTCTCTTTGAGTCTTGGTCGCGCCAAGGTTTCTTCCTTATAATGTTTAGGGAGTTTTTTCTTGCCACTGTCGCACTAGGCATGCTCAGTTTGGGATTGGCCTTATATTAGAAGATAATCTAATATTAGATATTAGAAGATATTGCATATTAGAAGATAATGTAAAATTGTATATAAATGAATCTGACTTGACTTCTACACTGAGGGTTAAACTACTGTAGTACAGCTAGCAATGTAAGGCTTGCATGCAGCTGCTCGGCCATGGAAACTCATGCCACAAAGCTCCCAGTGCACAAAGTGCACTATTATTTATATAAACCTGTCTTTATTGTAAACCTCACTGGTATTTTATAGTTTAAGGAAAGAGAGGAATATCTGCGAGAGTTCCTTCTGCTGCCAAGAAAAAGACAAAAAGCAGGCTATGAGATATCAAGAATTTACACTCGTCGGCCACTTTATTCAGTACACCTTGCTAGTACTGGTTTGCACCCCCCTTTCCCTTCAGAACTGCCTTAATTCTATATAGCATAGATTCAACAAGGTGTTGGAAACATTCCTCAGAGATTTTGCTCCATATTGACATGATAGAATCATGCAGTTGCTGCAGATTTTTCAGCTGCACATCCATGATGCAAACTAGGCTTTCAGTATCCGGTGTGACTGCCCCCCCTCCTGTGCAGCAATAACTGCAACTAAACGTTTCTGGTAACTGTTGATCAGTCGATCAGTCCTGCACACCAGCTTGGAGGAATTTAGCTCATTCCTTCGTACAGAACAGCTTCAACTCTGGGATGTTGGTTGGTTTCCTCACATTAACTGCTCACTTCAGGTCCTTCCACAACATTTCAATTGGATTAAGGTCAGGACTTTGACTTGGCCATTCCAAAATCATTCTTTGGTAGAATGACTTGTGTGCTTAATGTCATTGTCTTGCTGCATGACCCACCTTCTCTTGAGATTCAGTTCATGGACAGATGTCCTGACATTTTCCTTTAGAATTCTCTGATATAATTCAGAATTCATTGTTCCATCAATGATGGCAAGCCGTCCTGGCCCAGATGCAGCAAAACAGGCCAAAACCATGATACTACCACCACCATGTTTCACAGATGGAATAAGGTTCTTATGCTGGAATGCAGTGTTTTCCTTTCTCCAAACATAACGCTTTTCTTTTAAACCAAAAAGTTCTATTTTGGTCTCATCCGTCCACAAAACATTCTTCCAATAGCCTTCTGGCTTGTCCACGTGATCTTTAGCAAACTGCAGACGAGCAGCAATGTTCTTTTTGGAGAGCAGTGGCTTTCTCCTTGCAACACTGCCATGTACACCATTGTTGTTCAGTGTTCTTCTGATAGTGGACTCATGAACATTAACATTAGCCAATGTGAGAGAGTCCTTCAGTTGCTTAGAAGTTACCCTGGGGTCCTTTGTGACCTCGCCAACTATTACACGTCTTGCTCTTGGAGTGATCCTTGTTGGTCGACCACTCCTGGGGAGAGTAACAATGGTATTGAATTTTCTCCATTTGTGCAAAATCTGTCTGACTGGATTGGCGGAGTCCAAAGAGATGGTTTTGTATCTTTTGCAGCCTGATGAGCATCAACTACTCTTTTTCCGAGGTCCTCAAAAATCTCCTTTGTTCGTGCCATGATACAATTCCACAAACATCTGTTGTGAAGACCAGAGTTTGTTAAATCCCTGTTCTTTAAATAAAACAGGGTGCCCACTCACATCTGATTGTCATCTCGTTGATTGAAAACACCTGACTCTAATTTCACCTTCATATTAACTGCTAATCCTAGAGGTTCACATACTTTTGTGAAGGTTCACATACTTTTCAGCCTGGATGGCACCAACAACCATGCCGCGTTCAAAGTCACTTTAATCACCTTTCTTACTCATTCTAATGCTCAGTTGGAACTTCTGAAGGTCGTCTTGACCATGTCTAAATGTGTAAATGCATTGATTTGCTCCCATGTGATTTACTGGTTAGATTTTTGTGTTTAAGCAGTTGTGTATCTAATAAAGTGGCTGGAGATTGTGTATTTATTTTTCATGGCAGCAGTCCATTCAGGCAGAAAACAGAATCCAAAACCTGACTATTTTACAGTATTTGCATTTTGTGTAGCCACATATGATGGTTTCTCTTGAAATGCTGCTGTTTTTTAAATTAAGTATAATCATGTGCAAGGAGCTTTGGGTGCGCTTTCAGCAGTCAGTAGCTATACATGAATTCTAATTGAGTCTTCCTTCCTGCCTGTACATGACCTCAGTCTGTATTTCATAAGCAGTAATGACACCCACCTTCCTAAACCCTGCCAACTTGGCCTTCATTAAATTCGTCTGATTACTCCTGCCTCATTTGGCTAACTTTCCTTTCTCATCTGCCTCCCCGCTAGTGCTGACACGACACTTTTAGCTTCCTGGACATGCCTCACGTTGACATTCAATTAGTCCCATGTAAGTACTGCACCTCCCTCTACCTTTATGGCTTAGAACCTTTCGTATTCCCCATTTCTTTTCTTCTGTTTAATATACTCCTTTCAAAAAAGAGCACAGGAAAATGGCCTTGGGATCATTACAGAGGGAACGGGGAGATGACGAGTCATGGGTGACTGCTCATTTAAAGACTTGTTCAGAGGAAACCCTATTTTCAAAGAAAGTTAAGAACCTCAAGGCTGATAAAAAAGAAAAGTATATTTAGAACACCAGCGTTCAACACTATTGTAATTTAATCCACCCACTGCGACACCTGTTAAGTAGCAAATTAATCTCGAAGGAACCCCGAGGTCCTTAGAATACCAGCATGCACGATTCTGGATCACTGGAGTCTGTCACATTGCTTCCCTGATAGATATAATGACATTCGGATACAGGATTCCAACCATGCAATTGAATAAAATGTTCCCATTTGCAGGAACCAGACTTTGTCTTTAATGAAACCTCGAACAGATTTAACTACCCATTATGTCAACCCTGAGACTGTGCAGGAGTATTCAAAGAGACTGAAGATATCCAGGGAACTTTATTACATATAATATTGCAATATTCTCTAGACTATATGCATGTTGGAATATTACATAGGCCTATATTATAACATATAATTTACTTCACTTAAACGTTAAATTTCTCTAGAGCTCTATGTATTGGCGATAATGAACAAACATAACATAGGATTTCGGTAATCTTCTTTTGCTAGACCCCACCTAGTGTTCGAGATTATAAATGTTAAGACAGGGAGGTTAACGTCGCACTGATGGTGTGTTACTGCCATCCACAGGTTTGCACGGACTGCTAAAAATTGGTTGATTCAGTCGTTCATCTTTTGTAATTTTACTAATGAATAGTAAAGGTACTATACATTCGAGGAAATTTTACTTAAGTACAAGTAAAATTGGGCGACACGGTGAGGCAGTAGTTGCCTCACAGCTCCAGCCCAGGAAAAAATGGACTGTGAAATTTGACAGTAGAACCATGAAGTGGCCAAATTACCATCAACATTCATAGTAAAACTGTGAAATAATTCATGGTCAGTTCATCGTCCATCAAGTTTACAGTTGTACTATGAAATTTTAGAGTAGAACCATGAACTGGCCAAATTACCATCAAAAATTCATAGTAGAACTGTGATATTCATGGTCAAACTGTGAAAGTTCACATTAAAACTGTCAAGCAATTCACAGTACATTTTTGTCCTGGGAGGATCACCGTTTCGTTCCCGAACTCGGACTCCGCCTGTGTGGTTTCCTCGCACTGTCCAGTTATGTGTTTTTTAGGTTAAATGGTGTTTCTAAAATGGCCCTAGTGTGTGTGTGTGTGTGTGTGTGTCCTATGATGGAGTGGGACTTTGGTAGCCTAGCGGTTAAGGTACTGGACTATGGATCAGAAGGTCCAGGGTTCAAATCCCACCTCTGTCAAGCTGCCACTGTTGGGTCCTTGAGCAAGGCCCTTAACCCACAATTGCTGGGATTGCTTGGAAACAATATGGCTCTGGATAAGGGCGTCTGCTAAATGCTGTAAATGTAAATTGGCGCCTTAAGCCCTGTGCTGCCGGCTAGGCACCGGCTTTCCCAAGACCCTTACCAGGATTAAGCAGATAAGAAAATGAATGAGTGAATTAGTGGTCTAAAAGTGTACTGAAGTAAAAGTAAAAAGTAGCTCATGTAAATAAAAAAAGTGTAAAGTAAAAGATACTCTTTTTGACATTGAGAGGTCTCTCCTATGTAGTGAAAAAGGAAAAATATCTTGACTAGCTGTTTTGAATTAAAACACCTTTACAAATTAAAGTGCTGTAACAAAATAAATGTCAAACACATGCCATATAAAAAAATATATATAATAAGGCGTCATTTTAGTACCGACCACTGCAGTGCATTTTACTTACCTTTTACTTTTATTTCATTGCGGATTGTATGAACCCATGATATTTCATGTTTTTTCTTACGCATTTGTCCTCTGTCCATTTTGCTCCTCAAAAACTCATCCTTTTGTGGATACTGGTTTAGTACAAAATCATGATTATAATCACCTGTTGACATCACCTGTTTGGAATCACATCATTGTTTGGTTTTTTCACCTAATTGTTAGACCTAAATTGCCCCTGTCCCAACTGGTCTGAAATGCAGGAATGGATGTTTATTAACAAATAACAAATAAAATGAAGTTGACCAGACAAAACATGAAATATGTCAGGTTCATACTGTCTGCTTTGAAATAGAAGTCAGAGTAAATGTAAGAAACACTGCATATTTTTTAATTTGCATTTCCATACTGTCACAACTGTTTTTGATTTGGGGTTGTAGTAAATGATACTAAAGCAGTTGACTTTCTTTACAGATTACAGAAAAATACAGATTTTAAAAACTTCTTTACAAAGTGCGAGTACACACAAAAAACTACTCAGTTACAGTAAGGTGAGTAAATATAATTTGTTACTTTCCACTTCTGACAGCGGATAATGAAGAACATCAAGAACATTTACGAAAAACACTGCACCTGTAAAGTCATCAGAACTGGAGATGACACGTCTCATCTTGCCCATCGACTCTTCCCCATTTATTCATCCACTAGAAGATACAAGAGCATCAGGACTGTCACTGGAAGGCTGCACAGCAGATTTTTCCCCCAGGCTCCTTAACACCAGCTGAAATGCACTCGGTAATGTATGGAAATGTATCGCCATAACTATATCCTATTTCATACAATATGCTCTACTATTCTCTCTATTGATCATATCATGTGTTTTTGCCCTTTTTTGCAGTTTGCTATTGTGTCATTTGCACTTCATCTTGTCTTGCATATTGTAATTTACACTTGTTTTTTTGCGCCCTAGTCCCGTACAAATGTTGTTTTTTTTCCACTGAATCTACAGTCTAACTAGACATTAAAAGAGAATGCTAAACATCAAACTCAGGACCTCGGAGATGTGAGGCCACAACCAAGGTCCATTTAAGAATGACCTCTTCTATGTTAGTTAGGAAAAATTACATTGCAGGTAAAGTTATTATAAAAAGTCAACTGTTATGCTGATTACAGTGGTGCTTGAATATTTGTGAACCCTTTAGAATTTTCTATATTTCTGTATAAATGACTAAAACATCATCAGACTTTCACATAAGTTATAAAAGTAAGTAAAGAGAACCCAATTAAGCAAATGAGAGAAAAAATAGGCATTTAATGATAAATATGGCCAATTAATACTACCCCCAATCCCTAACCTTAACCCAAGTAACCAAAAGGAAAACTGCTACCTCTTTTGATTTTTGGAATTTTAGAAAAATCGGGACACACTTTTTGTCCTGACATTTTACCAAAATGTAAATTTGTCCTGACAGCATATGTGAGGTTTCTGGCAATTTTCCTGACATTCATATAAACACACACACACACGTCATGTCATGACATCAGAAACACACTGTTTGTGCTTTTTAGGCAGGGAGTGGGGGGTACATTAATGCACTTTTTAAAGAATTTAATTGTAAATCATGGTGGAAAATAAGTATTTGGTCACCCACAAACAAGCAAGATTTCTGGCTCTGATAGACCTGTAACAACTTCTTTAAGCTCTTCTGTCCTCCACTTGTTACCTGTATTTTAATGGTACCTGTTTGACCTCGTTATCTGTATAAAAGACACCTGTCCACAGCCTCAAACAGTCAGACTCCAAACTCAACCATGGCCAAGACCAAAGAGCTGTCGAGGGACACCAGGAAGAAAATTGTAGACCTGAACCAGGCTGGGAAGAGGGAATCTACAACAGGCAAGCAGGTTGGTGTGAATAAATCAACTGTGGGAGCAATTGTAAGAAAATGGAAGACATACAAGACCATTGATAATCTCCCTCGATCTGGGGCTCCACGCAAGATCTCATCCTGTGGGGTCAAAATGATCATGAGAACGGTGAGCAAAAATCCCAGAACTGCACAGAGGGACCTGATGAATGACCTGATGAATCAGTAACACACTACGCCGAGAGGGACTCAGATTGTGCAGTGCCAGGCGTGTCCTCCTGCTTAAGCCAGTACATGTCCAGGCCCGTCTGAAGTTTGCCAGAGAGCATATGGATGATCTAGGAGAGGATTGGGAGAATATCATGTGGTCAGATGAAACCAAAGTAGAAACTTTTTGGTAAAAACTCAACTCGTCGTGTTTGGAGGAAGAAGAATGCTGAGTTGCATCCCAAGAAACACCATACCTTACTGTGAAGCATGGGGGTGTGTGAAAACATCACCTACCTTTAGGGCTGTTTTTCTGCAAAGGGGACAGGACAACTGACCTGTGTTAATGGAAGGAATGATGAACGGGGTCATGTATCATGAGATTTTAAGCCAAAACCTCCTTCCATCAGTGAGAACTTTTGAAGATGGAAACATGGCTGGGTCTTCCAGCATGACAATTATGATCCCAAACACACCGCTCGGGAAATGAAGAAGTGGGCTTCGTAAAAAGCATTTCAAGGGTCAAAAAAAACACCAACAAAACAAACAACCAAAAAAAAAAAAAACAAAAAAAAAAAAACCCCCCCCCCCCCCCCCACCCCCCCCCCCCCCCCCCCCCCCCCCCCCCCACCCCCCCCCCACCCCACCCCCCACCCCCACCCCCCCCACCCCCCCCCCCCCCCCCCCCACCCCCCCCCCCCCCCCACCCCCCCTTTTTTTTTATATTTTTTTTTTTTTTTTTTTTTTTTTTTTTTTTTTTTTTTTTTTGTTTGTTTTTTTTTTTTTTTTATTTTTTTTTTTTTTTTTTTTTTTTTTTTTTTTTGTTTTTTTTTTTGTGTTATTTTTTTTTCATCTTTGGAACATGGCTGGGTCTTCCAGCATGACAATGATCCCAAACACACCGCTCGGGGCAATGAAGAAGTGGCTTCGTAAAAGCATTTCAAGGTCTTGGAGTGGCCCTAGGCCAGTTTCCAGACCTCAACCCCATAGAAATTTGTGGAGGGAGTTGAAATTCCGTGTTGCCCAGCGACAGCCCCAAAACATCACTGCTCTAGAGTGAGATCTGCATGGAGGAATGGGCACAAATACCAGCTACAGTGTGTGCCAACCTGGTGAAGACTTTACAGGAAACGTTTGGACCTCTGTCAGTATTGAGTTTGATCTTTTGTTATTGACCAAATACTTATTTTCCATCATAATTTACATTAAATTCTTTAAAAATCCTACAATGTGGATTTCCTGGATTTTTTTTTTTTCTCCTCATTTTGTCTCTCATAGTTGAAGTGTACCTATGATGAAAATGACAGACCTCTCTCATCTTTCTAAGTAGGAGAACTTGCACAATCAGTGGCTGACTAAATACTTTTTTGCCCAACTGTAAATCATTGTAACAAAGATTGGATAAAGAAGAATACATTTAATGTTTTGAAATGGCCAAGTTAAAGTCCTGACCTTAGTACAAAGAAATGCTGTAGAAGGACATGAAGTGAGTAGTTCATGGGAAGAAACCCACCAACATCCCAGTTCTGAAGCTTTTTCTTCTGAGGAATGGGCTAAAATTCACCCGGCTCTTACTGGAAACATTTAATTGCTGATGCACAGATACTGAAAGCAAAAGCTTCACATACTTTTGCCAGTCAAAGATGTATAAGACCAGATCATTTTCTCCTCATTCGTTTATTTGGAGTTTCTTTATCTACTTTTATGAGGTATGTTGTTTTAGGGCATATTTGTTCATAAATATAGAACATTCTAAAAGGTTCACAAACCTTCAAAACACCACTGCATATGATTTGTACTGAAAAATCTTAATTAAATCCAAGAAAATGCATTTTCCCTATAGCAGTCTTCAAATCTTCGATGAAAATGCCACGTAATTCACCAGATAATAACATTCATAATAACAGTCATAATTTTCCATGTAACCTGATAAGCAGTCTTGTTTGCACAAACCATCTTCTCATGCTGGTAAATGTTAATCTTTGACTCAGCAGGATACTCATTAAAACATCAAGTACGCAGTTCATTTTTGACACACGTTTTGAAGGATTCTGACAATTGTTTGATCCTGATGTTAAGACGAAGGCAAAACAGGCTCCAGATATTACATGTATAATGTAGAATTAAGATGTTGCACACGAACAATGCATCAACTCAACTTTCATACAAATAAGAAGGGAAATAATTGTTTAACAGGTGTTAGCAGTATCTTAAATCCCATGTACTAGTGTGCAAAGCCAGTATAGCCGTCACAGTTTAATCACTTATAAAATGCACTGTACTGTATTTCTGTTCCACAGGTTATTACTTAGTCATGTGTCATTTTTTATTTAATGAAGGGGTGCTCCCTTCCTGGTAGGTACCTCAGTAATCTAATCACTTTATTGAAGATCCCTGACTGGTCTCCCTACCCCCAGATACAGTCTGCATACGACACTATGGTGGGCCGGTGATGTTCCTGTTTCTAGTGGACATTCACCATATTATCAGGGTTTTTACTAGCAACATAGTTAACCCAAGTTTTGTTTTTTTCCCCCCACTGTTTTTCTGGTCAGGGTCACAGAGGCCAGCACCTATCCCCAGAGAACGTAGGCATAAGCATGGCATGGACAGGAAGCCAATCATTCACAGGGCTTGGTAGTTCCGAGTTGGCAAGAGATGAAACCCCAATCGGCCTCTCCTGCCTCCTTTCGATTCCTAACCTGGCCAGAATACATCACTTGGACTCGAACCACAGACGTAAGCACTTGTATGGATGGGAACCAGACCATCAAAGGGCTTGGTAGTTCTGAGTTGGCAGGAGATTAAACCCCGACCAGTCTCTCCTGCCTCCTCCCAATTCCTGACCTTGCCAGAATGCACAACTTGGACTCGAACCCAAGTCCCTGGAGTGACTTGCTAACATCTTGGACCACTGCACTGAAAATAAATACTATTATGCTGGACAGAACCTAAGTAGCAACTACTGCAGATATTCTTACTTAATACATTTACATTTACAGCATTTAGCAGACGCACTTATCCAGAGCGACTTACAAGTCACCAACAGTGGCAGCTTGGCAGAGGTGGGATTTGAACCCTGGACCTTCTGGTCCAGAGTCCAGTACCTTAACCGCTAGGCTACCACAGTCCCACACACATCTCATTGTATAAACTTAAGTAGATCACTACTTTTTTGTCCCAAAAAACAGGACAAAAACTTACTGTATTTAGCACTCATTACCATGTTTAGGCTATGTGTAATTTTATTTAGATTTACCCTTGTTAAAAGGACAATATACAGTCATCAGCTACTTTAGCAGAATCACAAATTAACGTGATCAGGTAATTTCAGCAGTTTATTGTAACTTGCGTCTTCCCTTACTGTTACATTACTGATTGTATTATTCTGTTTGGGACAATGCGGATGACGAGTAGAAATAATTATATGGTAAACCTGATAGTGGCAATAGCCAAATATGTAATCTGGGGAAGGAGGAATGAAGCAAGGTATGGGAAAAGAGTTCTGAATGTGTGGAATTTGTTTAAATGCAAGATGGAACAGACAGTACAGTTGATAAAAGTTTATTGTGAGATGAGTGAAACCGAAAGGGAGTTTTATAAGGTTGTTTTGAAGAATAATCCTTGGGTTAGGTGGGATGGCGCAAAGGTGGAATGGCTGTGGGATTGTGTATAACACTTGTTCGGGTCGTGTGAAATGTGTTTTGTGATGATGCTCAAGTGTGAATATGTATAAAGTGTATGTGTAGATATTTTTGGTACTTTTAATAAAACATTTTTTAAAAAAGAACGTCTGATCTTGGAAGCTAAGCAGTGTCGGGCCTGGACTGTACTTGGATGGGAGACCACCTGGGAATCCCAGGTGCTGTAAACTTTTCTATTTACGTTTTTATGCTTTTAATAATAGTGTTTAATATAATAGTTTATTGTGTTATATTTTAGTAGGTAATGTACAGTAATTTGTTTTAAATGACAAACTATGCTGGTAGCACAGATAACTGTGTTCTTCTACCTGTTATATTGCTTGCTTCCTTTCTGTCTAAATAATTGAGTAAATAAATGTGTTTATACATACAAAAATAAATTGTTATAGTCATAATCAGAATTACTGGTACATTTGCTACAAGAAAAGATTAACTTATTCTCACAATGAAAGCATAACAAATAGGGTACCAACACTAAAGCAGCTATGCCTATAACGTAAATTTAAAATAAACCGCCTGGGAATACCAGATGCTGTAAGCTTTTCTATTTACATTTTAATATTTTTCTTAAATTCTGACTTGATGAGGTAGCTCTTCTGTGTTGTGCTACGCCAGAAACTGGTCTCCTCAAGGATTGGGTTCCCCAGCACAAACAGAGTAATGTAATGTAAGGGAATTGTACATCAGGGAAACCAAACAGCCGCTGGCAAGACGGATGGCACAACATAGAAGAGCTTCCTCATCAGGTCAGGACTCGGCAGTTTACACCCACCTACAGGCCAGTAGTCATTCTTTCAAGGATGAAGACGTGCAGATCCTTGATATGGAGGAACGATGGTTTGAACGCGGAGTAAAAGAAGCCATTTTTGTAAAAAGGGAAAGTCCAGCCCTGAACTGAGGAGGGGGCCTCAGAGTACACCTCTCACCATCTTACAACGGAGCCATCGCAGCCCTTCCCCAATCCTGCAATCTGCATATTAAACTGATCACCTGTCCCATTGTTATGCAATGGTGCTGGTACCAGTCGTTATGCAAATGTGCTAGTATAAGATAGGGGAAGTTTTCCAACTAGCTGAGACTGAAGAAGTCACTTGGATGAGTGATGAAACGTTTCTCCGATAAAACCTTATGTCCAGATGAACAGATTCAACTTCTGGGGTTTTTTAACAAACTCATGTCACAACTAATTTATTACTTCATTATATAGTTAGACAATTATTTAAGACAATTTAAGACTATTAAACCATTGTTTAATATCTTAAATCCTGTGTACTAGTGTGCAAAGCCAGAACAGGAAGAATAGACATCTTTCACAGTCACAGTTTAATCACTTATAAACAGTAGTGGATGAAGTACATAATCCATGTACTTGAGTACTTGTACTCTACTAAAATAGTGATACCCAAGGTAAGATATTACTCGAGAAAATGTAGAAGTCCCTTTAGGCCTCCACTTGAGTAAAAGTACAAAGGTATTTGCCTTCAAATGTACTTAAGTATAAGAAATAAAAGTGCCATGATTTATTATGACTCTTATGTCCTATTATCATTTTCATAACAAGACACTTGCTTAATCCACTGCATACTGCACCCTGTATAAAGTATGCAGTACAGTTCTATCACGTGATGATACGTACTACTACACTACCCACTGCACCTCCGTCAAATTTACCTCAAACTTGTCTTTTTTAAACTTTAATAGCCTCATTCTGATTAGAACATACCCCAGTACCATGACTGTATTCATATTTCTACTCAGAGTTGGCAGCATTGTTGTCCGAAGTGTTAATAGCCGCCATGTTGTTTAATGAAGCAGGCTGAGCTGAGTTGAGGCCGCAGTGCATGATGGGATGCAGTACACAATGAAGATAGCATCCACTGCATCCTAGAAAATCTGACCTGAGTAGTACAACATTGGAGTATCTTTAGGGCACTACAGATTTTGAAAACTCCAGATCGCATACTACATACTAGTTTTAAACAGATGTAGTATGCGAGTAGTATGTAGTATGCCATTTTGAATACAGCCTGAGACTTTAACCAGAAAGTCACTGAGAAATTTGCAGGCCAGAAGTAATAAATTTATGTTCAAATATTTTAATGGGCTAATATTTGGGTGGCATTACAATGTTTTGCTCTGTTTTTAGACTTTGCACCAGCCGCCATATTAATTGTACAGAAACAGTTAAATAAGCTCTGTCAAGCAAGTGCAAGTCCTGAGAGAAGCTTAAATATGCAATTTCCCGGTCAACTCTGGGTCAAACCATAATCCTCTCAAATACAGAGGCAAACGTGATGTGTATTTAAACAGACGTTTCAGATCCCACTTTAAAATAGAGTGGCGTGTTAGTACTTGTTTCTAAACAATGCACTCATTTTGAATGCCGCTATTTAATACAATCGTAGCTTTCGTTTTGTAGGTACCTGTACTATGTGTTTGGCGAACACTCCTTCGTTTGAGCATGGATTCGCCCGAACCAATTAAAAGGAAACGCGTCAGTCGCGCGTGCTTGCTCTATTGCTATTTTTCGGACGCTGGTTAGATGAGCGCTTGGCTTAGGGGGTCTTTGTTTAGTATGGTGAGACAAAGATTTAACGTTTTCAAATTATTATTGACCCCGAAACGAAGCTTTCCGGAGCTGTGAATCTTTTTTGACCCATTGTGTTCAAAACTGGTTCATTACTGGATTCTTCAGTTTTAGCGTGCGTGGGTGACATCTACTGGCAATGAGGATGTTGTACACTGAACTGAGATGCCGTTACTTGAGCTTTTGTGTGACTGTCTTTAACGATAATGGTGTACTCTATATGGACAAAAGCATTGGGACACCTACACATTTGCACTTTTATGACATCCTTTTCTAAATCCATGGCCATTAATATGGAGTTAGTCCCCCAGCTGGAGTAGCTTCCACACTTCTGGGAAGGCTTTCTACAAGGTGTTGGACTGTGTGGGAAGTTTGCCCATTCATTAGAAGAGCATGTGTGAGACTGAGGTTGGCCGAGAAGGCCTGGCTCAAAATCGAACTTCTAGTTCCAAGAATGTTTTCCCAAAGGTGTTTGATGGTGTTAAGGTCAGGGCTCTGCGTGGGCCAGTCAAGTTCTTAGACACCAAAGTCACCCATGCCTTAATGGACCTCGCTTTGCCATGCTGGAATGGAGAAGGGCCTTCCCAAACCTGTTCCCACAAAGTTGGAATTATACAATTGTCCAAAATGTGTTGGTATGTTTGGTGATGTCATGAAATCTTTAGAACAACCCGTTTTTTCTCAAATGTTTGTGAAGGCAGACTGCATGGGTACATCAAGATTGTAATCATATAGTGTGTATCAATTAGTATATCAGTATATGTTGGAGGGGTGTGTCAATATTCAAATAGGCTCAAAACGAAAATGAACTCCACTCATTAGTTTTGCATAATGTTAGGATCCATCAGTGTTCACACATTATCTTGCACATTGAAATAGCTGAGGTAGAACTGCTTTATGTCCTGACCAGTACTTTGGGCATTTAGATCATTATAGAAAATGCTCTGTCAGATATTTTGTCCCTTAACAGTGACATTCATACATCGTACTACAGACTGTAAATAAATTTGTTACACCCAGTACCATGGGTTTCCATTGGGTTTAGTGTAGCTGTTCAGTAGAAAATGGTGTTGTAGTGTATATTTAAGTTTTACCTTCTTTTGTGATTATCATTGGAGGAGATTTATTTAATTTGTTTGCCCTAAAAACACTATTATAAATGTATGTACCGGTATATGTATGTGGGTATACCAGTTATGGTCAGTAAATATATATTTTGAATACTTTTCTTATAGAGCATATAATTGTCAGTTATCATATCTCGTGAAAATGATTGGTGATGTCAAGAAAACGTCTGTTATGTCGTGATAGTTTAATAGTTCGTGAAATTTACTTCGTGTAATTCGTGACCACATTAAATCGTGGCCGTCTAGGTTTTTCGCACTTTCACCACTAGATGGCACACCCTGGTATAAATACATCAAGTAATTCAATTTGATTATTGCACCTCTCACATTTTTCTGCCTTACGGTGGATTGGCCATGTCTAGGGTTGTTCTGAAGAAAAAAAAACTCAACTCAAATGCTCACCCTCACCATGATTCATTGTTCTGAATATGTCTTCTGAACCCCATGTACGAAATGATGCACGCACAAGGGACGATAATATAATCATGGAAAAACTAAACAGTCTTTAAAAACAAAGCATGTTACAATTTTTGAAGTACTCTCTGGAACTTCAGTTTTCTCTGCAAAAAAATAAATGTCCTATTTATTTAAGTGAAAAATGAAATGAAAATGGGTGGCCTGCACTGTAAAAAAGAGAAAGTCCAGTTCTGTTTGATTTTTAACTACATAACTGATGTTTTCTCTGGCCAGGCAGCATGGGAAATCTCCTACCATGGTGGATCTAGGCCTGGAGAGTGTTTGTACTAACCTCGACAAAGACCTCCTCAAGTGTCATGAGTAGAGTGATGTTTCAAGTGTTGTAATTAAATACCTTCCATTACCATGATGAAAAAACAGTAATAATTTAAGAACTGACAGTGTAGTCGTTATGAGATTTCACGGAGTTGGCTAATACAGTGGGGCAAAAAAGTATTTAGTCAGCTACTGATTGCAAGTTCTCCTACTTAGAAAGATTGAGAGAGGTCTGTAATTTTCACATAGCGTACACTTAAACTATGAGAGACAAAATGGAGGGCCGAAAACAAAAAATCCAGGATAGGAAATCCCATTGTAGGATTTTAAAGAATTAATGTAAATTCTATGTGGAAAAATAAGTATTTGGTCACCCCACAAAACAAGCACAAGATTTCTGGCTTGCACAGGAAATGTAACTTCTTTAAGAAGCTTATTGTGTTCTCCAGTCGTGGAGGACCTGTATTAATGGCACCTGTTGTGACGCTCGTTATCTGTATAAAAGGCAACCTGTCCACAGCCTCAACCAGTCAGACTTCAAACTCAACCACATGGCGCAAGACCAAAGAGCTGTCGATGGGACACCAGGAAGAATAATGACCAAATTTGGTAGGACATGCACCAGGCTGGGAAGAGAGTGAATCTACAGTAGGCAAGCAGGGTGTGGTGAATAAATCACTGTGTTCATTGTAAGAAAATGGGAGGGGAAGACATACAAGACCTCTCGATCTGGCCTCCGGCCACACGAAACATCTCATCCTGTGAGGGTCTGCAATATGAGCATGACGAATGCGTGAGCAAAAATAATCACAGAACTACCACAGGAGAAGAACCTGGGATGAATGGACCTGCACAGAGATTCTGGCACCAAAAGTACAAAGGCTACCATCAGTAAAACACTACGCCGAGAGGACTCAGATCCTTGCAGTGCCCAGGCGTTGGTCCCCATGCTTAAGCCAGTTACATGTCCAGGCCCAATCTGAAGTTGCGCAGATGAGACCATATGGATGATCCAGAAGAGGTTTATGGGACAAGATCATGTGGTCATATGAAACCAAAACCGAACTTTTTGGTAAAAAACTCAACTCGTTGTGTTTGGAGGTAAGAAGAAATGCCCGGTCGAGTTTTTCTTTTTTCTGCAGAGGGGGACAGGACGAATGATCTGTGTTAAGGGAAGAATGAACGGGGCCATATCTCCTATATCGTGAGATTTTAAGCCAAAACCTACCTTCCATCAGTGAGAGTTTTACACTGAAGATGGAACGTGGCTGGGTCTTCCAGCATGCCCTTAATGATCCCAAAGACAACCGCGTGCCGGAACGAAGGCTTGAGTCGGTTCACGTAAAAAGCATTCACAAGGTCCTGGAGTGGCCAGCAAGTCTCCAGACCTAAAACACATTAAGGGGGAAAAAAACAAAAAAAACCCTATATCCTGAAAAATTGTCGTGGAGGGATTTGAAAGTCCGTTGTGATCAGCGGACAGCCCAAAACATCACTTGCTCTAGAGGAGATCTGCATGGAGGAATGGGCCAAAATACCAGGCTACAGTGTGTGCAAACCCGGTGAAGACTTGCAGGAAACGTTTTTTGGACCTCTGTCATTGCCAACTTTACAAAGGTTATGTTACAAAGTATTGAGGTGAACTTTTGTTTATTGACCCAAATACTTATTTTCCACCATATTTACAATTAAATTTTCGTTAAATATCCTACAATGTGATCTTCTGGATTTTTTTCTCGTTTTGTTCTCATAGTTGAGTGTACCTATGATGAAAATTACAGGGACCTCTTTCATCTTTCTATTAGTCGGAGAACTTGCACAATCAGTGGCTGACTACCAGTAAATACTTTTTGCCCCACTGTAAGTATTAATGTGAATGATATTTAAAAAAAATTACCTTTGAGAAGACTGTGACATAAGTAAATATAAAAGACAATGACAGTTGAGATTTCTAAGTGACATTGGTGCAGCAGAGCTCCAAAGAGACCAAATACTTGGTCCCCAAACTGAATCATTCACGCAAAGCTGGGAAAGTACTGCTTCATGGAAAAGCAGGACTCAAAGTTATAACTTTTTAATGGTGTGCAAATAGCATCAGCAAAGAGGCAGAACAATCCTGGGGGCTCTGAGAGTAAAAAAAACTGAAAAGTAATGTGGTTTCTGATGGACTTTCCTACATTTGGATAGGTATATATTTTTAGGAAGCCAAAGATGCCCCTAACCAAACTTGTGGGCCAACTCCTGCCTTTGTCCAACTCTTTAACCATGTGTTTGGCATTGATATATTTTCCCATTTATATGATGCTAATCATTTAACTTTGTGGTGACTGCACTCATAGTTCTCACAATTACAGCCGACTGTAGGTCCATCTTTTTTTCAACAACATATGTTGTTAGTCTTCTTTACTCTGTTATCTCTTGGTCAGGACCACCACAGATCAGGTACTCTCTAAAGTGGTGGAATCATTCTCAGCACTGCACTGACACTGGCGGTGCCGTGTTGGTGTGTCTTGAGCTGGTACGATTGTATTAGGCGCAGCAGTGCTGCTGGAGTTTTAAAACACTGTTCACCTTATTGCTGTACCTTGTAGATGCACAGTCAGAGCTCATCTATTGTTGCACAGGTTGTTCTCTAATCCTTCATCACTGCTCACAGGATGCTGCTTACAAGATGCTGGTGGCTGGACATTTTTGGCCTGTTTTCAGTCCAGCAGTGACAATGAGGTGTTTAAAAATCTCAGCAGCACTGCTGTGTCTGGTCCACTCGTATCAATACAACACAAATGTTTTGGTGGCACCAAAACATCAGTGTCACTGCAGTGCTGAGAATGATGGTGGTCCTGACCATTAGAGAACAGTTTAAAGGGGACAAGATTTTACATGGCGTACTTTAATATTCAGAGGTGATCATAATGTTTTTAAGCTGTTTGAGGTTGTGTTGTAATTTTATCCCTTGCTGTCAAGTAACGACACGTGCATAAAATGTGTACTTTATGTAATATTAGAACTCATTTTAGATTGTCCTGTGCAGCCTAGGCATGACAAAGATCTGTTTAAAAATACTCGCAGGAGGAAGAGAGCAAGCAAAGTGAAAACAAGGAAGCAGTGTGGACATGGCATATTCACAGATCTTCTGGTCAGAGCCAGGGTGAGAACAGAAGAGCTGATGTCCATTTATGTAACCTCTGACCTTCAAACAGATTGGTCCAGGGCCTTGTCTGATCATGGCGGCTGACACTGACGTGTGAAGGTGCAGTGATGCAGTAGCCCAGGGTTGTTTTTTCTGCTGCTGGAGCCCAGGGCTTCACAGAGAGACACTTGGTTGTCTGGTTTCTGCATGTTCACAAGTTGATATTGGGTCTTTAGGGAATGTTTTTCTTTCTCCATCAGCAAGATTTACAGACAAAAAAGGCTGAAGATTTCATGAGTAAGACTTGCATTAGTAAAGGCAGTACTCGGCACTGACACGCTAAATATTTCCTACTTGGAGAAAGTCAGACATATAAAGAATGATACGGTGATGCTAATGCATTTTGGCCATTTAGGAATTATTTTTTTACACCTTTTTTTTTACACTAACACCTAAAGTCTATCTTTTATTAACATAGTAAACAAAACAAATGTGTATAAAAGTAAACAAATGAGACAAAAATATTATACTTGTTAATTTGTTTATTGAGGAACATTATCCAATATTACGTATATGTGAGCGGAAAACGTACTTGACAATGCTACGGTTAGCAAACAATTTGAAGGTGAGCTGTTTCAATCAATGGGATGACAGCCAGGTCTGAGTGGGCACCCTTTTGTAATTAATGAACATAGATCTATGAAAACCTGATCTCTACAACATGTTTGTGGAAGTGTATCATGGCACAAACAAATGAGATTTCTGGAGGACTCGGAATAAGAGGAGTTGATGCTCATCACAAACAGTCAGAGTTTGGACTCCACCAATCCAGACACATTATGTAGAAATGGAGGAAGTTCAAGACCTTTGTTACCACCCCTAGGAGGTATCACTCCAAGAACAAGGTGTGAAATAGTCTGCAAGGTCACAAAGGTTACCCACAAAGGTTCTTCTATACAACTAATCTAGGCCCCTCTCTCATTGTAATGTAAATGTTCGTGAGTCCACCGTCAGGAGAATACTGTATATCAATGGTGTGCATGGTAGTGTTGCTCATTGGAATTTTTCTAAGGATCACGTGGACAAGGCAGAGGGCTAATGGGAAAAAATTTGTGGACAGGGGAGACCAAGTTATTATTTTAAATTACAAGTATTATCTCTGGAGAAAGGAAAACACTACACAAGAGCCTTAACCCATCTGTGAAACATGGTGGTGTTGGTATCATGGTTTGAGCTTCTTTTGCTGAATATATGCCAGGACAGCTTGGTTAATGGATGGAACAATGAATTCTGAATTAAGCCAGCAAACTGTAAAGGACAATGTCAGGACATCTGCCTATGATCTCAAAAGAAAATCAGACGTCTTTGATGCATGCTCAATAATCCAGGTAAGAAAATCCCAGAAGTTGAATCTGTTCATCTGGACAAAGTTTTTGTTGGAGAAACGTTTCGTCACTCATCTAAGTGACTTCTTCAGTCTCAGCTAGTTGGAAAACTTCCCCCATCTTATATACAGCACGTTGCATAACGACTGGTACCAGCACCATTGCATAACAATGGGACCAGTGATCCGTTTAATATGCAGATTGACATAGCCATTAACGAAATGGCCACGTGTGCCATTAACACAGGATTGGGGAAGGGCTGCGATGGCTCCGTTGTAAGATGGTGAGAGGTGTACTCTGAGGCCCCCTCCTCGGTTCAGGGATGGACGTTCCCTTTTTACAAAAATGGCTTCTTCAAACCATCGTTCCTCCCTATCAAGGATCTGAACGTCTTCATCCTTGAAAGAGTGACCACTGGCCTGTAGGTGGGTGTAAACCGCAGAGTCCTGACCTGATGAGGTAGCTCTTCTATGTTGTGCCATCCGTATTGCCAGTGGCTGTTTGGTTTCCCCGATGTACAATTCCTGGCAATCCTCCAGTCAGACGTATTGCGATCCTGTTGTGACAGTGTTACAAACAAATCTTTCCCACTGTGGACACAAGAACTCAGTGATGACTATTGGATTAAACTGCCCTAACGCTGTTATATTAAATATGTAATTTATACTACTATCTTATCTGATACATCTTTAAATTCTCAATTGTATTATACACTTTTATGTTTGAATTTTATTTCACCATAGTCTGTATGTTATTATATTCTAGGTTAAGTACTTTGGTTCTCGACTACATTGGAAGTCGGTCGAATTCGGTTCTCGGTTATGTCGTTTGCCCAGTCCTCGGCCCACTTGCTTAAACTTGTATGAGTCGAGGCACGTCTCGATTCAAATCAGGGATTAAACCTGTACAATACAACTCCATTGCATCTAATGTATTATACAGTGTGGATTTTCTGCGGCTCTGGAGTGGTTTAATTCAATTTACATTAATCCTTATGGGAAAAATTTGCCTGGTACTCATCATTTTCGGTTCTTGACAAGCCTTCTGGAATGAATTAACGACAAGAACCGTGGTACCACTGATGTATGTTCTTTCTCAAATTTTCATATTTGCCTTCTGTTTATTTAAGCTACTGTTCATATAAACAAAAATTGGGTAACTTGGTTTAACTCTCGTGTTAACATCTGGGCTTTCCAAGGAGGATGGGTCCTTTTTTGAGTTTTGGTCCTCCCCAGGTTACTTCCTTATACCATTTGGGAGTTTTTTTCTTGCCACTATTGCATCAGATTGGTTCAATTAGTGCTCTCAGCCTAGATGTTTGTAAAGCTGCTTTGAGACAATGTTTTAAAACGCGCTATTGAAATACATTTGTCTTGACTTGAAGAAGAGAAGCATTAATTTAATGTTTTGGAATGACCAAGTCAAAGTCCTAAAAGAAAGGACCTGAAGCAGCAATCACTCCAGATACTGAAAACAGAAAGTCACATACTTTTGCCAGTCACTTATGTAATATTCAATCATTTTCCTCAATAAATACATGAAAAAGCATAATAATTTTGTCCCATTTATGTAATTAGGTACTTTTTATCTACCTTCAGGACTTTTGTGAATATCTGGTGATGTTTTAGGTCCTATTATAGTAGAGAAATGTAGAAAATATGAATGGGTTCACAAACTTTCAAGCACCACAAGTGTAGACAGAAGGAAAGACAGAGATTGAAAGAGGGAAAACAGATGGGGAAAATAGAATTTCAGTATGTTTGCATGTGTGTGCCTTAGAGAACGGAGCCTCTTATACTGTCTCAGCAGGGGCTTGGGCCAAGCTTCGGCCTAGTCTCGTCTGCCCAGCAGGAGCCTTTCCTGAATAAGCCGCTCAGAGGAGGGGCACCTGCCCAAGCTCCAAACACTGAGCTGAGATGTGAGATGTGGACCAAAAGGGAAGCGAGATGGATGGGCGGTGGATGGAAAGACACTCGGAAAAAGGACACATATTTCATCTCACAGGTAGCGCAAAATTGCAGTTTGGAAAATAAATATATATTCGCTTTACATCTTCCTGTAGTCTGTGGTTTAGGAGCCGCTACCACCTACGTAAATGATTTCTTACAAAAACAGTCATGGTGGTTATTGTTGGAGAGTCAAACAGTACCAACACTTTGGAACTACCAATATAAAACTGACAGCTTATTGATTTGTTGACCTCCCCTGCCATTTTTTTTTTTTAACCCAGTTTCAACTTGGTGGGTAAATACACGTGTTAGAAGTTTATCGCGCACTCAATCATTCAGACTAGCATTGGGAGAGGGGCAGAGCTCAGATGTGATTCTGTTATAACTTTTGGCTTGGATTGTTAAACTCTTGGCTTTAGGCTTCAGTTCACAATTTACCTTTACAAATTATCCTCTTTTTTTATTTTATATAAGATATTACTGGTCTGCAACACTAGAGAAGTACACAGTCTTCCAGAAAGATAATGCTATTAAAGAAAAAGAATGTGAGGTGAAATGAGAAGAGGGATCACTTTGTCCCACAAAATTTTGCTGAGCAGCCTGGACTGCAGTCGCAGAGCACAAAAGATGAGGACGTTCTCGCTCCTCCTACAACTCAGATGTTTCTCCCAGGTAAATGGAACCACATGGCAGAGGTTAAAAAAAGGCTTTAGAGAGAAAAGAAGGGCAACTTTTTGCAGCCAGCCAGCACTGTCTTTGGGATGACAGAACCGAAGTGTATAAAGTAAGTTCTGTGCTTTCCTCGAGATAAACATCATTACCTAAAATGCAACAGATGGAATGTATATAGGGCATCTAGCTTAAGCTAATTTGCAGACCCTGTCCCTGGTTAGGCTTTTAAAAAAATAAACACAGCATTTAGAATAAATGCCTAAAACATACATACTCCGTGACTAAATCTTTGATGAATGTATGCGTGTCTGTATGTCTGTATATCAACTGAACTTGTAGAATACTTTATCTCAATAAAGTAATGGTTTCATAATGACAATTTTGTAATGTGATAACTGTTTAGTGCATAATTTTGTGATGCTTTAAGTTTTTGGGTTTAAAAAAATGTATATCACTTCACTGTACTAACCTGAACCCGGTCTTCTGTCTACAATCATAACCTCCCCAACAGAGCTTAAAAATATAAACCTTAGGTACTTGCAGGCACTCACAAAAACAGATGGCTACACAGATCTCAATGTCGTTCAATATTTGTTCATATTCATTAGACTGATGGCCTGATGTTGTTGCCATAAATAAATAAACAGGCAAGATACAAGCATAGGCATAAGCTCTTTCACTCACTTTACTCATAAGAACATCACAGATGCACCATAAAGCACTTTAGTTTTCTTCAGATACAATGTCAGCACTTTGTCATGCAATTATTAACTATTAATTAGCAAGGGAGATCTATTGATATAGTATCATTTGCTTTAGAATTGTTTTGATACTGAATCGAAATTGCAAAATGGTCCAAAAATATGCCCGAAGTCAAATTTGTCTTCCTCCCCAACATCTTTGGACAGCCTAGATGATGTGTGTAACAATTAAACAAGTTTCCTCCATAAGGTTTTAGTAATAGTTTAAATAAACAGAATCTAAATATAAAAATTGAGAGAACATGTCTAAAGAAAATACGCTGCCTGGCCACAAAAAGGTCACACACACTAATATTTCACTGGACCGCCTTTAGCATTGATTACGGCACACAGTCATTGTGGCAGCGTTTCCACAAGCTTCTGCAATGTCACAACATTTATTTCTGTTTAGAGTTGCATTAATTTTTCCCCCAACATCTTGTATTGATGATGGGAGATTTGGACCACTGCGCAATGTCTTCTCCAACACATCCCAAAGATTCTCAATGGGGTCTCGTGTCTGGACGCTGTTGTGGCCAATCCATGTGTGAAAATGATGGCTCAAACTCCCTAAATCACTCTTTCACAATTTAACCCTTCTGAAACAGATGAACATATTTTCCTCGACAACAAGATGTCTTGTATTTTCATTTTTTATAATACACTGCCTGGCAAAAAAGTTCACCACCTGGATTTAACTAAGCAAATAGTTAAAAAAGAGCCTCCCATCGAATAATTACTGCATTGGTGATTGTTTCAGATGGCAACAAGTTATTTAACCCTAACTGCTGCATAAAGTAGCTTCTCATTTGTTAAACAACCATGTTTTTGGGCTGTTTAACAAATGAGAAGCTACTCATTGCAGGAGTAAGGGTTAAATAACTTGATGCCATCTGAAACGATCACCAATGCAGCAATTATTCTTTTTTGCTTGGTGACCTTTTTTTTTGCCAAGCAGTGTATTATAAAATATGAAAATATATATAGACTATAATGTATTAAATAAAATATTATGAAGAGTATAATAAATTGGGGAAAATGGAACTAAAGAATACAGTAAAGAATATGCGTATCAACATTATTTAGCTTAATAAATAATAGTTTTCCATAAATTCAGTTGAAGAGTTATTTATTGTAGGTCATTATGTAGGGCAACAACCCAGCAGCAGGACCGCTACATCCGCCTTTGTGCAAGGAGGAACAGCAGGAGCACTGCCAGAGCCCTGCAAAATGACCTCCAGCAGGCCACAAATGTGCATGTGTCAGAAGACAGAAACCGACTCCATGAGATGGTATGAGGGCCCGATGTCCACAGATTGGGGTTGTGCTCACAGCCCAACACCGTGCAGGATACTTGGCATTTGCCAGAGAACACCAGGATTGGCAAATTCGCCACTGGCGCCCTCTGGCAAATGCCAAGCGTCCTGCACTGTGTTGGGCTGTGAGCACAACCCCAATCTGTGGACATCTGGAGGTCATTTTGCAGGGCTCTGGCAGTGCTCCTTCTTGCACAAAGGCAGAGGTAGTGATCCTGCTGCTGGGTTGTTGCCCTCCTACGACCTCCTCCACGTCTCCTGGTGTACTGGCCTGTCTCCTGGTAGCGCCTCCAGCCTCTGGACACTATGCTGACAGACACAGCAAACCTTCTTGCCACAGCTCGCATTGATGTGCCATCATGGATGAACTGCACTACCTGAGCCACTTGTGTGGGTTGTAGAGTCCGTCTCATGCTACCACGAGTGTGAAAGCACCACCAACATTCAAAAGTGACCGAACCATCATCCAGAAAGCATAGGTACTGAGAAGTGGTCTGTGGTCCCCACCTGTAGAACCACTCCTTTATTGAGTGTGTCTTGCTAATTGCCAAATATTTCTACCTTTTGTCAATTCCATTTGCACAACAGTATGTGAAATTGATTGTCAATCAGTGTTGCTTCCTAAGTGGACAGTTTGATCTCACCGAAGTTTGATTTACTTGGAGTTATATTGTGTTGTTTAAGTGTTCCCTTTATTTTTTTTGAGCAGTGTATGTATGTACTGGTCCTTCTCAAAAAATTAGCATATTGTGATAAAGTTAATTCTTTCCATAATGTAATGATAAAAATTATAAACTTTCATATATTTTAGATACATTGCACACCAACTGAAATATTTCAAGTCTTTTTATTGTTTTTTAATACTGATGATTTTTGGCATACAGCTCATGAAAACCTCACAAAATTAGCATATCATGAAAAGGTTCTCTAAACGAGCTATTACCTAATCATCTGAATCAACGAATTAACTCTAAACACCTGCAAAAAGATTCCTGAGGCTTTTGAAAACTCCCAGCTGGTTCATTACTCAAAACCGCAATCATGGGTAGACTGGCCGACCTGACTGCTGTCCAGAAGGCCATCATTGACACCCTCAAGCAAGAGGGTAATACACAGAAAGAAATTTCTGAACGAATAGGCTGTTTCCCAGAGTGCTGTATCAAGGCACCTCAGTGGGGAAGTCTGTGGGAAGGAAAAAGTGTGGCAGAAAACGCTGCACAACGAGAAGAGGTGACGGACCCTGAGGAGGATTGTGGAGAAGGGCCGATTCCAGAAGCCACCGTGCACAGGCGTGCACAGGGTGTGCAGGAATGGGCTACAGGTGCCGCATTCCCCAGGTCAAGCCACTTTTGAACCAGAAAACGGCGGCGGCAGAAGCGCCTGACCTGGGCTACAGAGAAGCAGCAACTGGACTGTTGCTCAGTGGTCCAAAGTACTTTTTCGGGATGAAAGCAAATTTTGCATGTCATTCGGAAATCAAGGTGCCAGAGTCTGGAGGAAGACTGGGAGAAGGAAAATGCCAAAATGTCTGAAGTCCAGTGTCAAGTACCCACAGTCAGTGATGGTCTGGGGTGCCATGTCAGCTGCTGGTGTTGGTCCCACTGTGTTTATCAAGGGCAGGGTCAATGAATCTAGCTATCAGGAGATTTTGGAGCACTTCATGCTTCCATCTGCTGAGAGAGCTCTATGGAGATGAAGAGTTTCATTTTTCAGCACGACCTGGCACCTGCTCACAGTGCCAAAACCACTATTAATGGTTTACTGACCATGGTATTACTATGCTCAATTGGCCTGCCAACTCTCCTGACCTGAACCCGATAGAGAATCTGTGGGATATTGTGAAGAGAAAGTTGAGAGACGCAAGACCCAACACTCTGGATGAGCTTAAGGCCGCTATCGAAGCATCCTGGGCCCTCCATAACACCTCAGCAGTGCCACAGGCTGATTGCCTCCATGCCACGCTGCATTGAAGCAGTCATTTCAGCAAAAGGATTCCCGACCAAGTATTGAGTGCATAAATGAACATCATAATCTGAAGGTTGGCTTTTTTTGTATTAAAACACTTTTCTTTTATTGGTCGGATGAAATATGCTAATTTTGGTGAGGTTTTCATGAGCTGTTTGCCAAAATCATCAGTATCAAAACAATAAAAGACTTGAAATATTTCAGTTGGTGTGCAATGAATCTAAAATATATGAAAGTTTAATTTTTATCATTACATTACGGAAAAGAATTAACTTTATCACAATATGCTAATTTTTTGAGAAGGACCAGTATATATGTATGTATGTATGTATACACACAACACACACACGTGTGTTGTGGTGTGTGTGTTTGTGTGTGTGTGTGTGTGTGTGTGTTTGTGTGGGGTGTGGTGGTGGTGTGTGCTGTATGGAGGAGTGTATGTCAGGGATGTATGTATGTCTGTATATCTATTCTCTAGAGATCTCTAGAGAGATCTCTTCTAACCCCACACAACACCCACACACCCCCCCTTCTCTATCTCTCTAGTCATATATATATATATCTCTATATATAATATGCATTTAAAATACTAACTAGTTATTATGAAAAGTATTATGAAGACAGTGTGTTACCACAGCTGAATCCAGTTTTCAGTAAGTAAGTACGTTGCATTCAGTTGGTTGCTAGTTGGATTGGAAATGGTTTAAAATGACCTTTTTCAAGAAAGAAAATGCTGTATATTGTTTTGTAATAGAACAAAAGTGTTCAACTGTCCAAAGTGTATATAACCAAGTTAACATGTTCAAAAGAAAAGACATGTCATATGTTTGAACTATAATTGCTTAACAATTTAATGGTGTTTTGCTAATTAAAAAACAAAAAAATTCTGTCATTTCAAACTTGAATGCAATTGCACCTTAAGGATACCAAAACAGGAAGCACTGCACAGACTTCAGTGTATATGTAAGCTTTATTTAACTATATATAACCACCACAAATGTGTGCACATAAACGCTTGTGACTACTTTGCACAATGCAGTGAATGGAAAAGCAAATGCATAAACAAAGACTGCAGCAACTGTTCAAAGTCAGAGGCTTTGAAGGGTCAGGGTTTGAATGTAAAACTATTTCTAATCTTCAATGAATAGACTCCAAATGCGTGTACGCAGGGTTCAAAATTCTTACATTAAAAAAAAAAACACAAGTGTAATCAGTAGGACGAGAGTTTTCAGGGTAGCAGTGTCGTCATAATTTGTGCAATTGTACTGCCACCATTCATTGCTGTCAAACACTGATTACTCAGTACAACCCAGATTAACCAATAAAATATAAAATACTTAGACATCACTTTTTTTCCAAACAAACAAAGTATGCAAACGAACGCACACATCACCTATCAAAATAGACAAAACTGAGTGATTTATCCTCTTCAAAGAGAAAATTCCAATGGGAATTGTCTTTTAGCTTTGAGCCTAATTCAGATATATGGCCTAACCACTGATTTTGGCCAATAAACCAATTTGGTTTTAAAATGCTTCACACCCATAGTGACAATCCCCCTCGGGCACCTTACAAATCATGACAAAATTAGCGTTGTCCCTTTAATGGTTTGACTTTGGTGTCTCTTCAAACAGATGTTTTAAACACTTGTGTGATAATGACCTTTCTAAAGTAAAGTGCCTTAACTAAAATGAAAAATGCAAGCCTTGTAAATATAAAAATGCCATGTTGTGGCAGAAATTTATTAATCTAGTGCACTATAGTCCATTCTTCCAATATGTTAAATTTCTTAATCACTGTAATGCTGTAATTATGAAAAATTCTCACTAGACTAAGGAACAATTTGATTCATTCATACAGTTTCTAATATTGGTATTGCTGAAAAGAGTTGAGAAGATTGCACTTTTGCCGGTAAGAATATAAAGCGTGCTTTCATGGGTGACCAGACTTTGCTTTTTGGCAAAGGGGAGCGGTTGAGTTTGTCGTCTGCCTGTTAGTTCGTTGCCGCTTTCCTGTCAACAGTGTGTAGAAAAATGGGTTTACACATGAGTTTCCATAAGTTAGCCCTGTTAGGATTCGGTTAATGGTGACCTGCGTACCTACGGGTACCATACGTAAAACGTCTGGTCGATACAAAGGGAGAAGTTGCCAGATCCAGAATGGGAGAAAGCAGGCCCAGAATGCAAGCACAATTCCCAGGATGAGGAGTAGGACTTTGGGGCGTGGAGCCCGGGGTGGGTTGGCACTACATCCTCCAGCCCAGGACATCTGTGTCTGAGAAACCCAGTAGTGCCGTCCCAAAGCTGCATACAGACCACCGATGGCCAGTCCAGGTCCTAGGATACTGGTGCAGAAGAGCACGCTGAGGTAAGCTTTGGAGCTCTGCTCATCCCATGCAGGGACACAGAGCTTACCCTCCTGATTTTCTCCATCTTCCAGGTGCAGGGTAATCATCATGGGCAGGCTGAGTGCTACGGCAAGGCCCCAGGCCAGACCCACACGTCGCAAGCCTGAGGACGGCGCAGAAGAGGCAGCAAGCGGGTCTGCCACTGCGCGGTACCGGTCCAAGCTCATTGCAGTCAGAGTGAAGATGCTGGCGTGCATGGTGAGCAGGTCCAGGCTGAGCAGGAGACGGCATCCAGGTTCACCAAATGCCCAGTCCGATGCAAGGCTGTCATAGACAATGAAGGGTGCAGTGGAGAGGTAAAGCAGATCAGCCAATGCCAGACTCAGAACCTGGAGATGAAGAGACGAGGAAGAGGAGGAGGATGACAAGGAGGTAGGGGAGGAGTTGGGAGAATGACAAGGGGAAGAGGATCTAAGGCAATGAAGAGTTAGACAGCAGCTAGGTATCATGCCATGTCTCCTCCTTGGGCCCCGACGGCGCTGAACGAGCAGCCCTAGTGTGTATAGGTTTCCCAGAATGCCCAGCAGGGAAAGGAGCGAGAGAAAAAAGCAAAAAAGTGCTGTGGAAGCCAAACTTGGGGATGCAGGGGGAGGGGATGGAGTGGAAATGTTATAAAGGAAAGGTGAGGTATAAGATGAAGCTGGGGAAGAAGAGAGGGTGAGTGATCCAGAGACATCCATTTGTCTTGGACAGAATAAGTTTTAAGACAAAGGTTAAGTATTAATGAGAAGCAACGTTTATTAAAACTAGAAGTTTATAGGTTAATAAAGGGGTCGGAATAAGAAAAGAGGAAGATGTTATTCTGCTTGGACAATTAATTAAAAGCGATAGAAAGTGGGACAGGGATGGGGTTGGGTGGATGAGGTATACAAGAAATTAACCAGAGTACAGTATATATAATAACTAATGAACCTAAAATACATATTTAAATATTCTACAGTTTAGTTCAAAATATTTAGTTATAACAACAGATTTGTAACCTTGCTCCTGTCGTGAATAGCCATCGAGACTGATGCGACGTTACATAAATAACATTAGGTAGATAACCGTTTCACTTCTTGACGACCTTTAAGTTCAGGTTGGGATATCGTAAATATCTTTTAGAAGCTGTGATGATGACTTGGGCTCTGATTAAGTAGGGTATTACTGGTTTTGCTGATACAAGCTTCATAGAGCTTACTAAACGTTATAAAACGTACAGTATAAAGACAAAAGTTTACATTCTCTAAACAAAACAGTATTCAGTTTTCCCACATTCCACTAAAGTGACTGAGAAAAACGAAAAATGTTCTAGCATCCTATTTCAATTTATTAGCCTACCTAAATCATATTTTGCTGTGGAGTCAAGCACACTACCTACATTTCGTAGGGATGACTATCCTAAAATAATTTGTTTTAACCAGTAATAACCTAATAATTAGCCTATTTTAATTATTAACAATCAGTATAAATATTTTAACTTATTAGAACAACTTTCAATTATCACAGTTAACGTTTTACATTAACATATAGCATCTGTGCATAACTTCAGCATTCCATTAGCCTATAGCTTCTGTCCAAGTCAACTGTCAGTTTAAAATAGCCTATGTTTACCTCAGGATAAACGGACGGTTAGCCTTTGAGTGTGTTAAGGTTTTGACGTCTTAAAACATGTTTATATTGATATTATGTGGTGTTGACCTGTGATAATGTCATCATTAAAATAAATAGTGTTTAATTGTTTTGCAGACATATGTCGCATAACGTGAGGAACAGTAGCCTACGTCCGTTCACCTTCATAAAGCGCTATACAAACTAACGTACCTGCCTTACCGCTGAGTTCAAATAAAAATATTTCTTTAGCAGGGTTTTCAGGAGTCTGACATGATCTATTCTGTATAAGTAAAATGTTACAGGACGAATAGTAGGTAATCTAACCGTTTTAAATCATAAATCAATTCTTCCGTCATTATCCGTCAAGTAGGTCTACAAACGAATAACCTGTTGTTTTAACCCTTTAAAATCTATAGCTCGCGATATAAATATAACCCTTACACTTTAGAAGCTCCGATTATAAAATGTTAACATTGCATAAGAGTTTAACATGTTTGAATCAAGGCAAGCCAAATGAAAGTCAGTTTAAAATGCCATAGTCGTAAAGATCAGTCATGTATAGAACTGTACTGTGTCACTCCAGTTTGTTGCCGGAGTTTAGAAGTAAAACGACATACAAAAACATTTAACTGCTTACAGTTAAAGCCTAATAATTGGTACCTCACAGTAGTTAAGTATGGGCACGTGAATCGTCAGTTTAAATAGTCCAATACATTTTTAGCCCTAGCATTCCTGAGATCTGTTCTTCATCCCCGCGCGTGTAACATTATCTGTGAGGGGATCAAAGTCCGGGCCAAGGGGGTATTTAAACGGAGAGAATTTCTATGCCACATGGTGACCCTCCAGAAGCGCTTTCAGAGAGTGCAGACCTACGCTCCTGGGCAACAATAAAACTGGGAAAACCTAAAATTACACAATATTAAGCTTTCTATAGTAATAACAATGTCTAATTGGTCAGAAAATTGCAGGAATAAAAATGCCCTCCTGAGACCTGTGCCACTGTTGGCGCATCACTGCTCGTTGCTGCCTTGAACTTTTCTGGGGAAATAGCTGGAAACAGGAAAATTCACTTAGTCCTCCTTTGCGTAAAGGTATAATCATGAAAATAGCTAAACGTTTGATATAAACTCAAACTAACACGTCTGGGTGTTCAAAATCTTCCAAAAAACAACTCTGGAAAATTAATTGACCACTGCGAAATTCAGTTTCTCTGGTTTTATGTTTTGTAGGTATCGTATCTGTGTTTTATGTGATATAATCAAAATAAACAAATAAATAAAAATATTTATTTACAGCAATGACAATACAGCTGCATTTATTCACAGCATTTATTTGCTGTAAATGACAACAGGTTATAATAAAGATGATGCAGCGTTTTCAGACCTCGATTAATAATACAAATGGGCTAATACAGAGAAAACAAAACAATACTAATGTTTTAACTTGGGAAAAGTGCAGAAAGCGTTATTTCAATCACATCTTTCATGTGCCTTGTACTTTTCCTCAGTAAATAAGATTTAGTTCAGGTGATCACCTAATTAGTAGCCATTAAGTACAATCAGCTGAGTCTGTGTTGGCATTCATCAGATACTGGCTGGAATGTATGGAATTGGTGCTATATATGTAGGTATGCTCGTTTTAAGAAATTTTTCCAGAGCTGTATCGTTTGCTTTGTTTGTTTCTTAAAAGATTAGTCGTAAGCTGGTAATCTGTCACAGTCCACCAGGTTCGGTATGGTCCAGATTTGAACCCTATTGAGAATATTTAGTCTCGGGTTAAACACAAACAAACTGGGAAACATTTTCAACTATTCATCAACTGTTTGAAGCCATTAACATTCCGTGGAACTGTAAAGAGTTTGTGCCCCTTTTTTGGCCCAGGAATGTAGACACGAATCTCACTACCGCATTTCATATCCACCTTATTATCCAGAGAAAGGTCCTACACGTGATGCAGGTGTTAATTCATTCAAGGTTTTCTGTGTGCTTTGCTTCTTCATATATAGTTAATAGAAGCCATATTTATCCAGTGTTTAATGTAATTGCAATCTTTTTTTATTTGTAGTATTAGTATTTCTTAAGTATTATTGTCATCGTCTAGCCATTTTAGTTTTACGTTGTTTATTTTAGTATTAGAAATCTTGCTGCTCGAGATCTTGGCTTGCCATATGCCCGTTCTGATTTGTATTGCTTTTTTTTTTTTAACTAAACTTTTGTTTAAAGACATTGATGGAAATGTAACTGAAACCTATGCAAATGACAGACCAGCTCTAGTGAATAACCATTCACCTGACACTCCTTTCTTACCTGTGTAAAAAATACTAGCCTACACTATCAATTTAGCCTTTCTTTGTGCAATAACCATTAAAATCATGAAACATTTTAAACACATTTTTTTACAAATAGACAGCATTCATTATGTCGATTATTTTTATTTTTATTAATACAGCCGAGGGACAGAAGATACTTAGACAAGCGTGAACTCATTGAATAAATGTAACAATTGCCTAATTCGCCATTGTGTTAATCACTGAATAATGGGACTTAACAATGGAAATCATTGTTAAAGCATATTAGTTTTAATGCTGTTTACCTTTGACTGCTGCCGTGTTCAGATGGTCATATTCCACTCTGTCCACAACCAGAGAAAAGCAGCCCTCTCACATTTCCATACGACAGAAAGCTTCCAGAGAGTCTCCTCATTTTTAAACCGTATCCATCACTGATGAAATCCGTTTCTTATTGAAGATATCTAAGACTGAAACCGTTTGCATAACTTTGAGCTGCTGATTAAGCTGTTCATTCACCTTACTGACATTGCTGCTCCTCCTCTGGCTCATCTGATAACTGTGGCCACGGGAGGGCGGGCCCAGAGGGGAGCATGGGTGGAGCCTGTTTAATGAACCTGCATAATTACTGGAACTGACTGCAATTCCCTATAGTTCAGGTTATGGAGTTTATAGAATGTTTGCAAGCAAAGAGTCTTAAAACCAATTCCTTAAATGTTCTCAAAAAGGACAGAACAACTGGTTATATGTTTTGGAGCTGGCAATCACTATAAATTCTGAGCCTCCTGACAGGCTGCCTCTTGATTCAGCGTTCTCAGAATTTTTCCCACCTTCCACCCCTTTACAGCACCCCTGAGATCGAGCTGCATGATCTACTCATAAAAAAGCACTAGTCAGCATAACGGAACGAAACACAGCAACAAATCATTTATTTGAAGGGGGGAAAAAGATGCAATTGGTTTTTAACTTTTCAACTTCAAGCAAGCGTAAAAAGGTCTTTCCATTTATTTTTATTTTATTATCCAAATTACTACCAGGATCGTGTATGGTTTTCTAATGCACAAATTCAAAATCTATAAAAACCAGTGGCTAGAAACCAAAATCCATCAGCTGGTTTTAGCATTCTGACTTGAAGCAAGCACTAGACCTAATGTAACAAAATTGTTCTGCGAGGGTCTAAGCAAATACTATGGGGCGACCATGTTAAAAATCACATAAACGTCTCTCGGTAAAATTTATAAGTGCTATTAATTGAGATTATTTGGGCTTCGATTTACACAGAAAACAAACTGCATGTCTACTTAAGCATTAAAATTAATAGTGGAATGTTTGAAAACCATTAGTCTAATAGAGACCAGACACAAACTCGGGTATGGATTAATCATACTTGGAATATCCTTCATATGATTCGGATACTGGCTACCATCCAAACCATGGAGAGAGAGTTCAAAGGCATTTAAATCCCATGAATTGCTGTATTTCATCCTAAGACTGCACAGGAACGCCTTGCCATTAATGGAAAGAAATGTTTGAAAGCTGTTTCAGTAGACATTTACCAACTAGTTATGGAAATGATTTATTCATTTCGGTCATTAATAATTCAAAATGTAAAAATTCAGACATTTGAAGAGGATCATGATAGATGCTTAGCAGTAGAAAACTGTTATATACATTTTCACCCACTGTTCAGTAATCGCTTGACAGAAGCCAAGAATAAGAAGTGTTTAAACACACTGCGATTGTGTAATCAGACTGAACATGTAGTCTTTGTGTAAAAACACAATAACTGCGGAAAGATGTATTAAACACACATGAGCGGGTCAGTACACACATGCTCTTTCCTGTAAAATGTGAATGACTCATAAGATGAAGGCAGTCCAGTGGAAAGGAACATGTGTCTTAACCACTGACGAGAGAGCAAGGGAGAGAGCAAGAGAGAGAGAGAGAGTTATTGCCTTGTCTCTTTGTGAGCTACTGACACCAATTTCACATTCGTCCCTCATGCCAACACACACACACCCAGACCAGAGAACCACATTCATTTTGTGGCCAACACACACATATCTGCACATCCAGCAAACATCAGAGCCAACAGACACATCAACACTCTTCTACTTCACATCAGCACTCTGCACCAACATTGGCAACTCTCAAAGGCATCTAATCCGTGCAGGGAAATGAGCGTGTATTTAAGGTCTAAACTTCAGGACTAAATAGCTCAGATACTCTTGTCTCTTGGCAGTGTCATATTTATATCACTAAATAGACTATTGTTATGATGACCTGGTAACAAACTCAACACTTATCCATGACAACTGAATGCTCAATACAGTCTTCTCCACTTTTTGTCTTCTTATATTGGACTTCCTACCTATACAACAAGCTGCATCTTATTTTATACACCAACACTGGCAATATGGTCTAAGTCTAAGTAGTCTAAGTGAAGACATTGTGTAAAGTCAGGCTGTGACATAGGTTTGTGTGTTCAAGGCATGTGCTGTGTGTTTGCACACACAAGATGGACGTAGACAGGCACCAACGCTGAAACCAGTGGGAGGGAACATGCCTCTCCCTGCAGGGTGTGTGGAATTTCAACAAATACCTGGCACAGGCCTGCCAAAATGGGAGCAAGAGAGAGAGAGTCATATAATGGATATGCAGTGACAAAAATACTTGATGTAACATTTTAAAAAAAGATAGCACATCCGGGAGTTAATTTAGTGACTGCGTGTAATAAGATGTTTACTTATGCTAACATCTTGTGCGTGCGTGCGTGTGTGTATATGTATATATGTGTGTGTATATATATATATATATATATATATATATATATATATATATATATATATATATATATACACTGCCCAAAAAAATAAAGGGAAAACTTAAACAACACAGTATAACTCCAAGTAAATCAAACTTCTGTGAAATCAAACTGTCCACTTAGGAAGCATCAATTGACAATCAATTTCACATGCTGTTGTGCAAATGGAACAGACAACAGGTGGAAATTATTGGCAATTAGCAAGACACACTCAGTAAAGGAGTGGTTCTGCAGGTGGGGACCACAGACCGCTTCTCAGTACCAATGCTTTCTGGCTGATGCTTTGGTCACTTTTGAATGTTGGTGGTGCTTTCACACTTGTGGTAGCATGAGACGGACTCTACAACCCACACAAGTGGCTCAGGTAGTGCAGCTCATCCATGATGGCACATCAATGCGAGCTGTGGAAGAAGAAGGTGTCGCTGTGTGTGCTTAGCTGTGGCCAGGAAGGTTCGATGTTGTCTGTCAGCGTCGTTGTCCAGAGGATGGATGGCACATCAATGCGAGCTGGGGCAAGAAGGTTTCGCTGTGTCTGTCAGGCCGTAGTGTCCAGAAGGTAGGAGGTTGCTACCAGGGAGACAGGACCCAGTACACCCATGAGAACGTGGGAGGGGAACGGCCGAGGAGAGAGGCAACATGACCCAGCAGCAGGACGCTACCTCCACCTTTGTGCCAAGGAGGAGAACGGGAGGAGCACTTGCCAGAGGCCCTGCAAAATGACCTCCAGCAAGGGCCCCACAAATGTGCATGTGTCTGCACAAAACAGTTAGAAGCCGATAGAGTTTGGGGGTGAGGATGGTAATTAGGATTGAGGGCCCGACGAACCACAGATGGGAGTTGTGCTCACCAGCCCAACACCGTGCAGGACACTTGGCATTTGCTAGAGAACACCAGGATTGGGCAAATTCGCCACTGGCGCCCTGTCCTGCTTCTTCACAGATGAAAAGCAATGGTTCACAAACTGAAGACACAATGTGACCGACGTTGAACACAGTCTGGAGGACACCGTGGAGGTGGATTGAGAGGAGATAGGCAGTTGGAATGACAAACATCCCGGAAGATAGACCGGAGACACCTGTGGAGAGCGATGACTGATCTGCCTGCAACCATCCTTCAGTCGAATACCGGTTTGGCAGTTGGGTCAGTAATTGGTGGGGGGGGCATGCATTCTTTGGAGGGCCACACAGCCCTCCATGCTGCTCGCCAGAGGTAGCCTGACTGCCATTAGGTACCGAGATGAGATCCTCAGACCCTCCCCCTTGTGAGACCATACTTCTGTTGCGGGTTGGCCCCTGGGTTCCTCCTAATTCAGGACAATGCTAAGACCTCCATGTGGCTGGAGGTGGTGTCAGCAGTTCCTGCAAGATGAAGGCATTGAAAGCTATGGACTGGGGCACCACCCGTCTCCAGACCTGAATCCAGTTTTGAGCACATCTGGGGACATCATGTCTCGCTTCATCCCCCCACCGTCACGTTACAGTTGCACCACTCAGACTGTCCAAAGAGTTGGCGAATGCTTTAGAATCCAGGTCTGGGAGGAGAATCCCTCAGGAGAAGACCACCGTCCGCCACCTCATCAAGAGCATGCCCAGGCGTGTGGGAGGTCCTACAGGCACGTGTCCAGGCCACACACAATACTGATGAGGCCTCATTTTTACTTGTTTTAGGACATTACATCAAACTCAAAGTGGATCAGCCTGTAGTGTGTTTTTTCCACTTTATTTTTGTGTGTGTGACTCTAAAATCCAGGCCCTCCATTGGTTAATAAATTTGATTTCCATTGATTGATTTTTTGTGTGATTTTTGTTGTCAAGCACATTCAACTTTGTACAGAACAAAGTATTCAATGAGAATATTTCATTCATTCAGATCTAGGATGTGTTATTTGAGTGTTCCCTTTATTTTTTTTGAGGTGTGTGTGTGTGTGTGTGTGTGTGTGTATGTATGTGTGTGTGTGTGTGTATATATATATATATATATATATATATATATATATATATATATATATATATATATATATATAAATGTGTGTGTACGTGCATATTTTACATTTGTACTTTTTTAATCAATCTGTTTCTCTATATGGTTTGTTAGTTCCCTTTAGATCAGACAAGGCAGTGCTTCATACGTTTTTACACATCTCAGTGTCATTGCTGGACTGAAAATAGTCTACAAAGTAAAAATGTCCAGCCACTAGCATCCTGAACTGTGCAACCACAGATGCTGGAATTAGCCATCACCACCACCACCACCACCCAGAACCATTGATACAAGGCAAGATGAATCCATGCATTCATGCTGTTTACACCAAATGCTGACCCTACCATTGGACCGTCGCAGTCAACTCCTCAGATCAGGCAACATTTTTCCAATCTTGTCCAATTTGTGAGCCTTTGCGATTTGTATTCTCAGTTTCCTGTTCTCATCTGACAGGAGTGGCACCCGGTGTAGCCTATCTGCCTCAAGGTTTGATGTGTTGTGTGTTCAGAGATGCACTTCTGCATACCTCAGTTGTGTTGCTCTTCTATCAGCTTGAACCAGTCTGGCCACTCTCCTCTGATCTCTGTCATCAACAAGGCATTTCTGCCACTCACTGGATATTTTATCTTTTTTGGACCATTCTCTGTAAACCCTAGAGGTGGCTGTGTATGAAAATTCCAGTAGATCAGCAATTTCTGCAATACTCAGACCAGCCCACTAGCACCGACAACCAAGCCATTTTCAAAGTCACTTAAATCACTTTTCTTCCCCATGCTGATGGTTTGTTTGAACTTCAGCTGGTTATCATGACCATGTTACATACATAAATTAATCGAGTTGCTACCATGTGATGTGAAGATTAATGAGGTGTGTGTGGGTGGGTGTTTGGGGGTGTGGGTGTGGGTGTATTCCCCATATTCCAAACCCCACCAAATCTGAACTACAAGGCAGCAGTTTTCATTTATTATTTTGTACTTTTTAATGCATGTGTTTCACGGATTATTCTTAGACATTTGCTCTGTACTGTAAATGAATGCTAGCAGACCTTCAATCCACATAAACAAATTGTGCTCTCCCTAATATGTGAGTCCTTTCGCAGTAATAATGTCAGCCTGTCCTTTATTTACCTGTGTATGACACAAAGACACTTTGTATTGTTGGCGTAAACTGATTATATCGGTTGACATGGTGTAGGGGCTTGCACTTCCTCTTGATGGTGTCTAGATCAACAGAGTGAGTTCCTAAACACACGACTCTGTGTCCATACATCCCCCCCACTGAGCTTGCCTGTTCTTTAGCTAAATGACTGTGCTATGAAAATTAATTACAACAGACAGCAGTGAGGCGGTTTTAAAAACTTTGCGAGCACCTTTTATGCTTTACTTGCATTATGTTAAGAATTTTCTAGCATGTTTTGACTGTCCTCTGGCAGATATCCCTACCTGTTTGACTACATCTGAACCCCAGATTTAATTAAAGGGGCGGACATGTTCCACATAAAACAAATGGTTTTATTTCCGTTTTGGCTGATTAATAGAGCTTGGGATGAATTATTTGACCCGCCGTGCCCAGGCATTTGATGCCTGCATTCACTTTCTGGTCCTCAGCTAATTTCCTGCACCGAGACCCATGTTTTCCTGCTAGCACAAGCATGTACTTGAGAACCATTTTAAGAGCCCAAATAATGAGTGTCCCATATCCTATTCCTTGTTGTTTCTGATAAATATGAGCCGGATAACACCAAGGGATATAGAACATTATTCAAAGTAAATACATACCTGCTTTTATATATAGTAAGTATAATTACCAGGGTGATTTTGTGTTAATTTTTTAATCTAGGAAATGTGTGCTGAGGTGAAAGACCAAGTTTTTAAAATGAAAAACGTTGATATTATATTCTCCTTTTTATGTGTTTTTTGAACTCACTTGCTCAGTGCATACCTGGCATGTAAACTGCAAGACTGAAGTATAATCCATCCTGTAATATATGGCTTCCACTGCAATTTTCACCTGCTGTGGAATATATTATTTGGAATATGCTTTGGAATAAGATATTTTAAAGCCAGTCCCTGGCCGGCACCTCGAGTTCCACAAGGATGTCTGGTTACCGGCAAATTTAAGGTGTAATTGAAACTGTATGATGACTTATTTTCTAGTCTGTCAGCAGAATCTTTATGTCCATTGAAGTGCACATAAACCCTTATTGACTGCATTTTTGTCTTGTTTTTAATCAAGCTCCATGTTGCTGTTAGAAAACTGGCTGATTTTCACAAAGGTTTCCCAAATGTTTTAATCATACAGGCAATATTGTGTCCTATTAATATATTATGCACCCTTATTAATTAACAATATTTATTATTAAAACTATTTTATGCCATAAGTCTTTGTTCCATTGTCTATAAATTGCTTAGTTTCTATGCAGATGTCCCTGATTGTGACCGGTAACTGAGGATTGTCCTACAATCTCGAATCAAAAGTTGGGACCGTATGGAAAATGCAAAATAACAAATGCAGTGTTTCTTACATTGACATGTTGTATTTCATTGCAGACAGCATGTACCCGAAGGCCTGTAACACATTCCAAAAAAGGTTGGGAGGGAAGGCATTTACCACTTCTCACAAGACTTAAAATATGTTTTGGAACAGAGGATACCAAGCGATTTAGTGTTTCAGGTGTTATTTTGTCCCATTCTTCCTGCAAATACGTCTTAAGATGTGCAACAGTAGAGGGTCGTTGTTGTCGCATTTGTTATTTAAAAATTCTCCACACTTTCTCTATTGGGGACATGTCAGGACCGCAGGCAGGCCAGCCCAGTAGTTGTATTCTCTTCTATTGTATCCATGCCTTTGTAATGTGTGCATCATGTGGTGTTGCATTATCTTGTTGAAAAATGCATAGACATCTCCGTGAAAGATGTCATCTTGAAGGCAGCTTATGTTGCTCTGAAATCTCAGTGTATGTTTGTGCATTAATGCTGCCATCACAAAAGTGAAGGGACTCTGACACAACCCCATACCATGACAGACTCTGGCTTTTGGACTTGATAAAAGTCAATGCTGCTTCTGGACATGGTTAATGTAAGGCTTCTTTTTTGCACAGTAAAGTGTTAAGTGGCGTTTGTGAATGTAACTCCGTATTGTAGTGCTTCACAAAGGTTTGCCAAAGTAATCCCATGGCCATGTGGTTATATCAGCTATTGCTGAATGGCAGTTCTTGATGCAGTGTCATCTGAGGGTTTGAAGAACTTGATCTGTTTTGGGGTTGTGATTTGCCTTAGGTCTTTATGCTTATAGTACCATTTTGTATGTTGAGTGTTTAAAACTGTGGTGAGTGATTTAAAAACGGCTATGTGTATTAGACACATGGCAAAGTCCCAACTTTTTTCCATGGAACTCTGCATTTTTCTAATGTGTGGTTACCTCCATCTGAAACTGGTTTACTTGTCACAGGTGGAAGCAATATGTACTTTGGCACATTGTATGACTAGTGCCATTTGGCATGGACAATCTCCAACTGTCAAATCTAATTTTCATTTGTAAAGGTGACCTCTGGCTCATCAAGGTCTGACTAAAAAGCTTGGAGGAAATTATAAAATTAAATTATACAGTGTATGCCATGCTCTTAATAACCCAAGACTACAGTGGTAAAACCCTGACAGCTGTGATATATGCAGTGACTAAGGTAAAAACACAGCTACACAGGTCCTTCAGTTAGTACTCTCATATGTGAACTGGGTATCCCAAAACTGCAAGTGCACAACCAGAACTGGGTGAAAAATGGGTTCATCTTTCAAGTGTCCAAAGTCATAATGTATGTTAAGAGTGGACAAATGCCAACAGCAACAGAGGTCAAAATCACCTCAGTGGCCTTTTTAATGGCCAGATTAACTGAAGCTCTAAAAACACAGACTGTGGAACAGATATCCACCTCCTTCATCCTTCCAAGAATGGAAAAAAGTTTCTTGTTGGAGAACAGTCCCGTGTCGCACCACAAACCACACACAGGGCTTTTGCTTTCAAAAAGCATTAAAGCTGTTCTGAAAAGAATGGGTGGCCCTACTCCTTATTAACTCCTGTATATAAATATATTTTGAGCTTCCTTTAATTTTGTCTACCCCTTCTCGCTGAAAAGCAATTTTAAATGTGCTATTTTGGTTTGAATGATGCTCTCAAACTCCATTTCTACGACATGGCTGTCATTCCTGTTCTAGGATCTGTAAAAGTTCTCACATACTTGATAGTTTGTAAATATATGGATATTGTAACTTAAACCTGTAGGTCGTCGGGTCATGAAGATCCAGTTTAGGCCACCATG